>VURO01020836.1:0-16526 GCA_015108175.1 Pelvicachromis taeniatus
CCAAAGACAGCAATGCCGCTGCTGTCGACTGCTGCTGCTCATTGCTGTCGACTTGTCAACTTTTACAATACTGCTCTTTTGCAAACAGGATGAAAACAGGCCAAAGACTTAGAAACTACTTTTCAGCTCCCCCGTTATTTACAGGGGATACCCACAGCAGGGTAGCTCCGTATGTTTGCTTTGGCACAGTTTTTACACCGGATGTCTTTCTTGATACAACCACAAAGGGGATTTGTGTCTCTGGCTGAAATTGAACCAGTGACCTTCCGCTTGCCAACTGAATGTATAACCCGTTACACAATAAAAATAATGAACTCAATATATCACCTTTAAAACATAGGTAAAAGGAGAATACCTACACCTTAATAAATTGCTTTCTTACTTAAAATTATCTGGCAAAACAATGTCGTTGTCATCAGCCAAATTATACCTTCACTTCCATGAATTTTAATACTTTGAACTGCTGAACCACATCTTTCTTTTTCACCGCATTTCTGAAACATCTCATGAAATGATTTGCTCAAATCTTCCTCATGTCAAACTGCAGTGGGTCTTCTGCCTGAGCGCTAATCAGCATGCTAATTAACATGACAAATGACAAAGCTAATATGAAAGTTGTTTGTGAGCATGGAAAAAAAATCATACCTACAATCTCATTTACTGTGTTAGGTCAGCAGGATCTGCTTTTTAGTACTAAAGACACGGTATATCTACTAATATCAGCCCTGTAAAGCTTTGACTTATTAAAAATGTAGCTACATGTTAATGCTATCATGTAGAAACATGTCAAACTTACTGCTCAAACTCACTGTACATTCTGAAAGAAATGTGTAACTAATAATAATAATTATGCTCCATGCAAAACCTCAGGGGGATCTGACATAAGATACAAGCATATATTTTAGTCAGGACAATAGAAATACCTGATGAATACTGAAATGATTTGACCGTGTCTTGTTTGTTTGAGCCAATCATAAAAAGACACATTTAAGCTCAATTTTGTAATATTTCATCCTATTAACAGATTTCCTGTGCAACAAGTCTGTGAGATGAGCCAAAGCAATAAAAAAAAAATCTTGATTATGTGTATCATTTCTCATCACTGGGATGAAAAGTGGATTCACACTGGTGCATTGTTTTGAGTTAATCCATTCTTCTGCAATCACAGCGCCATGGGTACTCTATTTTAAGCTCATGCCTGGGGCTGTGCATTGAAAATGTCAGTCTGACACATGAAACACTAGTGACCTGTTGCAAGACTGCTGTGCAGTTCTTTAAGGTAGTAAGTGTTCAGTTTTTCTTTCTTAGTGGAGTCTTGGGAATGATATGTGGTTTTATATATGAGAAGGTAAGGATTCGCGTGGATTACATTACAAGATATTTGTAGATATTCAGTACAGCAGTGCTAACCTGTATTGTATGCAAGTGTAACACTAACATCCAGCAATAATGAAATATTTTAATCCCATCTGGTGTGTCCTGAGAGAGACAGCCATACAAGCATAGGTCAGTGTGGAGGGTTATGCTGCAAAAGCTTTATTAAAGGTCATTAATAATACCATATACGTTTGCTTTGTTTTTGTTTTTTTTTATTTATTAAGTGCATGCTGAGCTTAAGGTGTGTGACTACAGTCACACTCTTTGTTCTCGTCAGTGACTGATCAAAACAGCAATTAAATATCTGCCTCACTCCTTGACAGGGACTCCAACTGAAGTCCTCACTGCCAGCACAAATCATGGGTAGATTTCGACTTTACTCAGATCCTGCGGTACCTTGAGTCTCCCTTTCTTTTGTATAGAGTTGGATTTATATTGCTCTCAAAATGCATTTGTCTTCAATATTTGTAAATTTGTTAAACATAATGTTTCAACTGCTGTATGGAAGTTACCAGTTATATAATTTATGATATTTATTATTGTAATTAAATATATTATTGCTTTAAAGCTTTACTGTTTATATACTAATAGTTCACACTTTTGCTAATATCTAAACTTCCCTCTAGGTCATTAGTAATCATTATTTTTTGTTCACTTTTTCATTTTATTGAATGAGTTTCTCTGTTGCTTAATCAGTTAATCAATAGTCTGTTTTATTCAAACAGACTATTTGGCTATATCTGTTCCACACTGTTAGCATAACTCATTTTGGTTTCATGCTCAGTAATGTATGGTTATTTACTACCTTAATGAAGTTCAGTGTTAGGGCAAACCCCAAGACTGTTTTGGTGGTTTATGGTCTAGCTCTAAATTATGCATATCTCACTAGCTTCATTACTTTTCTTTTTTTCAAAAGCAAGTCAGCATTAAATCAAAATGTCCCGTTTGTATTCTCACATTTCCCACTTCTCATTTTATTTAGATGCAAAATGTTGTGGTAATGGAGATTCTTATAGCAAGGTTCAGTTAGTATGTTCACTTCCGTTTAATTTTGTTTTTACAGTTAAACTATGTATATAACCTATATATATGTTATATACATATATATGAATTTAATGTTGATGCTGAACTATGTGCTCATCGGGCTGATTTCCACATTGCAAGCAACATATTTTTATTCATTTCTTCCTCTACAGGCTTCACACCAACAGGGGACTAAGTACAACCCTGCAATACAGCATGTAATGTACTATTCAGTGAGAAAGGAACACTTTCATCTAGTCCTCCCTTTTACATGTCTTGATATAAAATAGCTCATAGATAACACAGGCGTGCTACTGTGTGCTAATTAAGGCTTGACTAACATAATGTTTTTAAGATGTAAAATTGAATGCAAACACAATTCTACCCTTAGACAAACACATATTAGTTTCACATGCTGATGTTTGGTCAGAAGACTTTAGCACCACATTTGAACACACTGGGTTCCTTTTACATCCATCCAGATGTTCATCTTCTGCTGCTTATCCTGGTCTGACTTGCACCAACCTACACTGGTCTTCCTGGGGAATCTGAGATATTCCCAAACCAACCAACATATAAAACCACTCCATGTACACTCATGTCTGCCCCAGGGCCTCCTTCAGTCAGAACATGCCCAAAAGACCTTGCTTAGGACGCATCCTAGTTAAATGTTGAAACCACATCAATTTGTTCGTTTCAATATGGAGGAGTAGCAGCTCTACTCTGCACTCTTAGTGTGTTTGAAAGTAATCTAGAATAGCATTACTGAGGTTAGGTTAAGTTGAGAAAAATCACTGGACAAAAAGTTTTGCCTATTGTTAAAAAGAAAAGAATATTTTGTCTAGTGTAGGCTAGCTCCTGTTAGCATTTATTGGCTTTTTGTTTTGAGTTGGTGTTGGTTAGTTTAGAAGAAAACGCTATTGAATCGCATTAGTAAGAGATCAAGATATGGGTTAAAATGCAGTCTTCCCATTATCAAACATGTGTGCAACATGCAGCTTGATTTTCTTCATTAACACAGTGAGGGGGCTTTTGAAGCCAGCATCAAATAACCAATCAAGGTCCTGACCATGAGTATTTGATGATTTGAGTGCTGGACTGGCCTCTTCAGACAAAAGGGCCCCACAACATAGTAACTGCAAGTGTCAGCCAGTCTTTTGTAGCTCTCTCAAAAGAATTTAGTATCTTGTCTCAAGATAAACCAGAGAAAATATGTGTGTGTGTGTGTGTGTGTGTGCGTGCGTGCGTGCGTGCGTGTTTGTGTGTGTGTGCGTGCGTGCGTGTGTGTGTGTCCACAGGAGTTTAAGTATTTAGGCGTCTTGTTTACGAGTGGGGAAAGTGTTGAGCAGGAGATTGACATCAAGCACCTCAGTTCGTCGGTGAAGAACTTGTTTGTCACGGTGACCGAAGAGCAGAGCATGAAGGCAAAGCTGTCAATTTACTGGTTGATGTACGACCATAAGCTGTGGATTGTTATATAAAGAATGAAATCACAGATACAAGTGGTGGAAATGAGATTCCCCTCAAGAGTGTCTGGTCTCACCCTGACAGATAAGGTGAGGCTCAGTCACTAAGGAGCGGAGCAGTGCAGCTGCTCTTCCGCATCAAAAGTAGTCAATCCAGGTCGTTTAGTCATCTATATAAAATGACCCATTCAGGCATTTCCAAGACATGCTGGAGAGATCATGTCTCTCAGCTGGCTTGGGCACGCCTCAGTGTTGAGCCAGGACAGCGAAAAGCAGAGGCTGGGAGGAAATTTGACAAAAATATAAGGTTACTGTAACATCTGAGAACAACAACTAAACTACACCATTAAATTACTATTTAATGGTCTGAGAGCACAAGTACAAATGGATGTATGTCACTGCTTATGCAGTTTTGTAGCCAAAGGTTTAAAAGAAAATCTAAACTGGAACTTAACCTGCTCCAAGCATTAGTTACCATATCCATGTACATGGCAAAGTGAGCCACATCATATTACAGAAGCCCCACGGTTAACCCCAAAGTCACCTAGATAACATGAAATCCTGTTTTGTAGAATAGTCCTCCGATGCAGATGGATTTGTGCCTCCTCCTGGGATTAAACTTTCACTTTTTAGCCAAGCACAAAGAACAAAACACTGTGGAACCACTGCTTCCAGTCTCTATCTAATTTCTCATTTACATCTTACTTATTGTTTTCACTGGGTATGACTTAAATTTAGCATCCTCTCTTTGTCCTCAATTTTTCATTCTAATATTGTCTGATGTCATTTTGAATTCAAAGCTCATTTGAGCACACTACTAGACAGACTAAGCCCTTTGTCCCCATATATTCTCTTTCCTTTCAGTAACCTCCAATACACCCAAGATAGAGTATGTAGGAATAAACCTTTTGCACTCTAGCCATTATTTGTTTCAGTCTCACAGAATATCCTTTTTAATATTATTTATGGACCATAGTTGCATAAGGAAGAGACTGTGGGTTATTATTATTGAACACAAAATGTTGACCACTGTGTGTGCACTACATTTTACTGTAAAAAGCTTGAAAAACAACCTCTGTTCTATACTCATTTACCAAAAAGGTGCTTTTTTGTACTATTGTTTGATGTATAATGGTACAGATATCTAATCGTCAAAGAAATGCTTTATATTCTGGTCCCCTTTTCATATTATGTTTGTTAACATAATATTTCATTATTATATGTAAAGCATACTTCTTAAAGTAAATTGACTCAATACCAAGAAACACATTCATGCCTTAAATATTGACGTTTGTGTGATTAAGTTTTCTGGCAGTCCAAATATGGACTATTTAAACAAAACCCTAATAGAATTTAGCAAATGTGTCTGTCGTTCCCTAAGTTTATTTACGTGTTTAGCCTGAAGAGGAAGTATCTGTTTGGCTTCACTTTTTAAGGTATATTTGCAAGAAACCAAAAAGTGCAACAAGATTTGCAACCGCTGGTTCTGTAGCGTTCACTGAAAGCATTTCAATTCAGTTCAATCCAGTTCAAGTCAACTGCAATTAATATAACACTAAATCACAAATGCAGTCACCTCAAGGTGTTTTATATTGAAAAGGAAAGATCCTACAATAATACAGGAAAAACCTCAAGAATCACATGACCTCATGTGAGCAAGCACTTGGAGACAGTGGAAATGAAAAACTCCCTTTTAACAGGAAGAAATCTCTGACAAAACCAGGCTCACGAAAGAGCAGCCATCTGCTAACTTAAACCAGTTCGAGATGAGGGGCGGAAGATGGGACAAAAGATATGCTGTTAAAGAGAGACGGAGATTAACAATAATTATAAAAGACTGTATGTTCTAAAGATCTTTAATGGAAGAAAATGGGTTTAAAAACAGGTTCCATAGACAATGCAAGAAAGTCAAAAATAACTGAAAGATGGAGAAGCACATGAATAATAAATAATTAACAACATAGATTATAAGATATAAATGGTAGTAGTTACATCGGTTAATTAACAGTTAACACCTTCGAAATCAAAATGGTTACAAGCAATGGTTGCCACATTGTCTTGCTCTTTTATCATCTGCCATTCTTTCAAGGCTCTGTGACACACAAACAAAAATGTCCAGCCTTTTAGACATGTAGGTAGATCCTACAAATAATCTAGTTTAAAATACCTTCCCCTCAGCTTTTCCCCATAAATTACACCGCTGGAGGACTCTTTTGCTACAGATCACTTTACATGCAATGGAAAACACATAAAACGCTCTTGGTCTTTTGACTTGTTTAAGTTGTATTATATCTTTTGGGGATCATCCCTCATTTAATGTTGACGCTTTCATTAAACAAAACAGCAACTAAGTGTTTCAACACTGTGTAGCAGCCACCAATGAAGTTTACCGCACAGCTTGTATTATGCCATAAACGTCTTTATAAAACATATACTCAAAACAAAGGGTGCCAAGACTTTGTTTAGATTTCAGAGAGGACTCAGTCATGTCTGTTTTGCATCTGCAAAGCTTTCTGCTCATGGTGCCTCTCCAGCCTGTCACTGGAGAAACATAAAGTATTGGAGATTTTGTTCCTGGTAACCACCCAGATGCAATCCACTGCAGTTCATTCATTTCAGGAGAAATAAAAAAAATTGTGTATTCATGGATGGTCCTTGGTCTTCTTTCTTCTTTCTCATTTGTTTAAATTCCGTGATGCTCCAAATGTGAAAGGACTGGACTGCAGGCAAGGCAGTTCTACTATGAAG
Source organism: Pelvicachromis taeniatus (assembly GCA_015108175.1). NCBI lineage: Eukaryota > Metazoa > Chordata > Actinopteri > Cichliformes > Cichlidae > Pelvicachromis > Pelvicachromis taeniatus. The sequence goes on from VURO01020836.1 coordinate 6,615, forward strand.
TTGTGCTGTTATAGGTGCACTACATGAATTTGAAAGGTCATTTTGCCCTTTTCTTCCATGGAAAAAAGAACATGTTATTGTGAAACCTGTAAATACCTTTCAGCATTGATGGTGCCTATTAAGCTGTCAATTCCATTAGGACTTTTGACTTTTGGTCATAACAAGTCTCTCTTCTTTAGTCTGGAGAATGCAGTCTGTTTAAAAAAAAAAGAAAGAAAAAAAAGAAGAAAATTATGAATCATGTTCACGTATGGTTAATCTTTAACTTGCATTAGGTTAAAACCTGCAATTGTGGGTGACATGGTGAACTGTGTTTACATGGACTCAAGTGTTCCTGAGTCCATGTAATGATGATCTAATGAAATGTCTCAGTTAAAAATTCTGAATTACTTTTATAACAATAATAATATAAATAATAATGTAAGGCCAATTAAGGAATTGTTATTGCCTCAGTCTGATCCACGGACATATTCCATTTAGCATTAATTTTATTGTCTCTTTTACAGTAACAGAGTTGGCAGAAGAGCTCTTTTTGGTACTAATTACTTGGCGTTTCACATATGTGTGTGATAGTCATGCTGTCAGTTGAGATCAGATGTGGAACTGATATCAAATCAGTGCAACTGGAACCTGTTATCCTGCTTTCCCAGTACAGCATTACAGTAATACATTTATGGTTTGCCTGCTTTTGAACTGAAGTTATGTGCATTGTATTCTTCTTCCAAATGTTTGTCATTTATCTATGTTTTTCATCATTGTGCGCTCTCTGTGTTTCAGGTGGTTAAGATGATGATCGTTGTAGTGGTGACGTTTGCCCTCTGTTGGCTGCCATACCATATTTACTTCATTGCAACAGGTCTCAACAAGTTTCTGAACAAATGGAAGTACATCCAGCAGGTTTACCTGTTGGTTATGTGGCTCGCAATGAGTTCCACCATGTACAACCCCATCATCTACTGCTGCCTCAACAGTAGGTGGGTAACAACAGTGTTGCTAATTTAGCATTGTTACTTAACTTACTTTCTCATTCTTTTTTATTTATTAAGCTAAGTTACTGTGTTGTGCTGTGTTGCGTTGTGTTGCATTGCGTGTGGTGCTGACGCGGGACAGTTTCCAATTTCGTTGTACTATTGTACTAGGTATGACTGTGCAAGGACAATAAAGAGTTATCTTATCTTAACGAGACTATTTCTGTAAACACACCCGATGGATGATGGAACTCACTGAACTCATTAAACTCACTGAAGGTGTTTTACTAAGTGTTACATAATGATTATTGTTTTTATTGAGATTAAAGCAGTGTAGGGGTTGTCCTGGTCTCATAAATGTAAGAGAACCTTCCATTCTCCTTTATTGCGTTTGTATGATGTCTTTCATCAGGAAGGCCTACAGTGTTACCTAATGTAAGCTTCTCTATCCAAGAAGTATCATAAGTTACTTATCATAAAGAAGTTAGCTAATGCTTAACTGTTAGCTAACTCAAGTAGCTGTATTTCAGTAGTAATATGTCAGTTGCAATACTATTAACAGAATTGCCAGTAGTTGCCTAGGGGAGTGCTACCTCCGAAATAGCATTTGCTAGCCTAGCCACACCTGGTCAACAATGCAGAACATCGAGCTACATTGCAGCTTCAAATCTACCATCCCTACAAATAATGATGGACACCACTTCGCTTCCCACTAAAGGCAGAGGTGAAAATGCAAACATGACCCTGTGTCTGTGGCAATAAGATACAGAGCGTACTCATTATATGTGTCTTGAAACTCATCAGAATTGCCCTTGAATCTTAAGCCAAATACAAAAACTTTCCTAAGGTGCTTCAACACTGACTGGACTGTCAGCCAGCCTTGTCCTGCATTTACCCAGTGATACCCTTGGCATTCTAGACACATAACTTGGGGCAACCAACTCAACGGTGTAGATTGGTGGGTGATGATGTGTTTGTCGGATCTTCTCATCACTGATGACCATGATCCACCTGTGGCCACATTGAGTTGTGGCCACAGGCCTCAAGAGCAGCTTTGGCAAGTGATAGGTCATTGGCAACCTGAGGATATTTGTGTTACCACCACTCAGTCGAGACTTGGGACAGAGTCATGGTTCTCAGGTACAAATTCAGTGGCCTCATTACTCTCTTCACCAAGGAGAAATATGACCTTCTTGACAGTTTTCTCAGAGGCTCTTTGGAGCAGCCCTCCACAGCCCCTACCACTCAAATGACAGGATATTTAAATCTGCGCAGCACATATACTGATGCTGATACGGCTTCTGCCAGTAGAAAGTGGAGATACTTTCCAGTGGCAGAAACAGAAACAGTTGGCTCAGCTGTGCCACCACTGTGCCACAGATGAATTCAAACATGGAAAATAGACCAAAAAGGTATTTCTATAAAAGGTTTTGGTGACAGTCTTCAGAGAGTGACAGCATTCTCTGGGTGGTTGGATGGATGATACAGAGGCAGCTATTCTGCATTTTACTATGCAGAAAAGCAATTTCCTTCCTGCATTGCAGACCAACCTGTCTTATAAAAGCAGTGAAGTCAGTCAAGCAACTGAAGTTTGGTTCATTGGTGCTTTCAGAAAACAATGCACTACCAAAATCGAAACTTGCATATTTTCTTTTAACTAAAAAAGTTAACCTTAAGCCTTTAGATGGACAATCAGTAACTTTGATCTAAATGTGCAGTCAGTGGGTCAGTCTGTGTGGAAATACAATATTATTTAGAAGAACGTAAACAATAAACAGACTGTGTTTAACAGAAATAAAGGCCAATTAAATGACAAATGGACTAATTTTTTGTCACAATTTTTTCTCTCACTACAACAGGTTTCGAGCAGGCTTCAAGCAAGCATTTCGTTGGTGTCCTTTCATTAAGGTATCCAGCTACGACAAGCTGGAACTACGCTCTACACGGCTAACCCAAACACGCCAGAGCAGTATGTACACACTGACACGGATGGATAACACCATGGTGGTAGTTTATGACCCTGCTGAAGGTGATGGTAACGCTGTAGGTGGCACAGGAAGGAAGCATTCCCTGCCTGGTAGGAAGAGAAGCTACGTCACTTCTCGCCACACAGAGATTGCTGGTTGCACCGACACCGCTGTGAAAACACAAAATGGGAGTGCTCCCAGCGCTCAGCCTGAAGAATTCCCTTGAACATGAGTATTTCCAGACATGTGTGTGTACCACAAAACATTTCCATGTGTAAAGGTTTATACACATGCATTATTACACTGCAGATGTACAAAAAGTGCTCACGGTGTTTGCTTAGCTTAGAAATAGAAATACTGAGAGCAAAAAGTTAAACTCTAGTATTTTTGTATCAAAGAGTGAACTTGAATGAATTTCAAGATAAATACTGCAAGAAGCATTTAAAAACAGCCAGAGTGTCTATTGAAACCATCAATCCTACAGCTCATTCAGTAGATGATAAAAATTATTCAGCTTTGATGGAGATCAGATCAAAAGCCTGTTTTTTATTTCAGCCCATAACAGCTGTGAACTTTATGTGACACAAAAGATGGGCTTTTTTCCTGAAGCCATGAACGAGTGGCTGCAGAGAGTCACCAGCGGAATAGCTGCTGATTGAATTCTTGCTAGCACCACATGGCTCTCTGTGTAACTCTTGGTTATGCAACTGTTGTAACGAGCATTTCCTGGTGACCTGTAACAAGCCTGAGGAGAAATCCAGTAAACATTTCCAGCATGTCAATAAACAGGCAGCTCAAATCAGCTTACTGAAGGCAAACTAGCCACCCAGGAGCTAGGTCGTCATTGTTTTATTTATATTTTTCAGTCAAGTGAAAAGAAAACATTACAGGAAGTTGCATGATGATGTGCAATATATTTCTACAATGAAAAACAGGATAGTGTTGTCCTGCCACCGGCACTGCTGCTGGTGTTTCAATGCTGTTTTGCTGTGTTGCATGGAAATTGCTGCTTGTGTGAACATCAAGTGTTGAGATGGCACCAGGCAGTATGATAACCTGTGTTTTGTTGTTACAGTTTACAGTGGAACTATACTGTGGCAGATCCTTGCTGACTCAGTATTCATCAAGTCTTAAACATGATTACTCAGAACATTTGATATTTTTGGTCTATTGATAGATTTTGCTGTTAAGAGATTAGATTTCTCACTTGTTTTGCTAATTAAGCATAATCATAGTTTTTGTTTCCTATTGAACATACCTAGCTTTGGAATAAAAAATAGTTTTGATTAGCTGTATAATTGTGATCAAAGCTAAATATAGTTTTGGTATTTTGTCATTTATATTCCATGTTGGTTAACACATAGCAAACAGTTCACAGACATTCAGCTGTCACATAGTATAGAAAAAAACTAAAAAAATACATTTCTTTTTAACCAGCCATAAGGTGCAGCCATACAAGCACAACACAAATGTCCTTAATTATCCTTAAGAGATTTGAATGTTAAGAGACTCATGAAAGTATTTTCAAAGAATGTGAAAACATATATGCTGTGCATTTTGTGTTTTGCATTTTTAAGTTGTCCAGTTATTTTTTATTGAGGTTGGTTAAATATTTGTACGTATTAATCTAAGCTTTCTATGTGTAAATAATGTGTTTGTTTGAATGTACAGCACGGTATGTGCCTCTCTCTGTTAAGCAGTGACTATATTGTTTGTTGCGTCTTTAAAGTTTCTTTCAGTGTTTTTTGTGTAAAAGAAATATACTATACTTTAAACACTTAATTATTATTGCTGGTAAATGTCAAGTACTTTGTTAATATGAGAATGAATAACTTTGTAATTCTATATCACATTTCTTATATAAAGGCCTCCAAAAGATTTCTCATTGCTTTGCAGTGGTGAGTACTAATATATTTGCTTGTTGTAGCTTTGTTGCATATTGGTCTTCTTTGTAGCATTATGAGTGTTTACACGTGACAGAACTGCTTATGATGAAATGTAGCTGTGACTCATTGCAATTTTTTTTTAATAAAGCAGTGTGTTAAATGTAAAATAAAAACTACAAATATAGCCCGAAAACTTTTCAGTATTACTGTTTATTGATACTTCAGAATATTACTATACTGTGCTGCATAGATTAAATTTAATGGAAGCAAAGTGCAAGAATGATGTTTTGTGCAGTTTGCTTTGCCACATACAGTACATTATCCGGTTTAGGCAATTTGATTTTGCCGTTATGAGATTGTTTGCTCTTTATTACTCATCTTGTGTCATCTTTTCATTACTGTGATGAATTTCTGTGTCAACGAAGGCCCGAGTTTTTCAATAATTTACGTCCTTTTGTAAAAGTGATCTTACTCAATTTTGAAAAGTGAGTTACCACCTTAGCACAAAAAAATGAACGAGAAACAAGCTAATTGCTGGCAATCAGGGATGAAAAACACATCAAACTATATTTGATGTATGCATGTAAAATGCTAAACATTACTCTCTGCAGAAATTATTGCTGCACAGCACAGACCTTAACTCTGCTCTCTGTCATTATGTTAGCTTTGGTGCCTGCAGCTACTGAACAATAATTCACATCTATTTTGTGGTTTAGCAGCTTCTTTCTGACTGGTGAAATACAGTGCAAAGATGAGTTAATGAAAGGAAAAATCGACAGCACAATGTTACAAATTTTAACATTAAATTCAACTTTAATAAACAGCCAGTGAGTGTTGTGTCCTCTGTCTTGTCATATAGAAGTGTTTAACAAACCAGACAAATGTATTGCAGTGGAGGAAAAGGGGGTTCAGTGCCAGATACTCATCTGCCTCCTATCTCTTAAGGGGACCATTCGAAGTTGTTGATGCAATTCTTCAAAATGATATAAAACTATAAATGGGTCTACAAACTGCCTTCATGGCAGATATCACAGGGGAGTAAATGTGATAGGACTTGTGGGTGTACTAAAGTCTGTATGAGTGTGGCTAAAGGGGGAAAAAATTAACAGTATTAAGGCAACTTGAAGGTGACAAAAAACAGCTTTGAGGTAGCTTATTGAGTTTTCACAGGGAGCTGGCTAATCATGTTTAGCTGTTTTGAGATTAAATGAAATTCTATCTGCTGCCGTCTCAATCCCTTAACATTTTCAGTTACAAGCTGTGCCGCTTGGATATGTTTCATCTCTCTGCCGCCTCAAAGCATCATTACCGCATGGCTTGTCTAATCTAAAAATGCTTTGAAATTTATGTGCTTAGCAGGAGCTTTTAGCTTCCGGTTGTTTTGTCATCAAAGCAGAACATTTGAGATAACTTTCCTTGATTACTTCTTTCTTGTTACTTAGTCATCGGTATTTCGGTTGCAGCATTTGATGCGACGATCAGCAGTAAAAGTAAAAAGAAAAGCCTGTCTACATTAAAAGTGAGTTAAATTCATCAGTCAGCTGATAGTTTTGTTTTGTCTGTGGCGGTAGCTCTCTGTTGACTGGATCATAATCTCACAGTTTAAAAACAGGAGGGGTTTTTTTACGTCGTAGGCATGGTGTGCAAACAAACTATCATCTGGAGTTTAAGCAGATTACAAAGGCTGAAAGAGACAGTGGATACAACAAGACATTAATGACTGATAATAGTACAACATGTAAATATCTGGGGGTGTAGTTTGTCCTTTTTGGAGTATAGCATGATAATTAGGACCAGCAGGGAAATGTCCTCACAGTGTTCATGCAAATCCAATACTCCTTATAAATACACTCTATCACATTTAACTCCATCAAGGAATGATTTTTAGACCCAATTCTTTCAATTTACAACCTCAAACTTAGCCTGAGTGTCAGAACACAGAGCTGAGACATGAAATACTGCAAAGCACTGAATCTTAAGTCAATACATATTAGGGTGATACAGCAAGTATAAGCATGGATCTGCACCACTAAATAAGGCAATTGCTGCGCAGTAGTCCATGTCTAGTGCATTCAGTTTAGGAGTGCTGGTCTGCTGGTCTGTGTCAGATCATTTGGCAGGTCATTCCTTTTTTTGCAGCGTGGCGTCTTACCCACCACAGTGGTATAAAGCTTGATATCAGAGTGGACACTTAACTTGCCTTCCTGTCGTAGAAGAAAATATTGTTTGAATTGCTCTGAAAACTGATTTTAATGTTGCCAAAGCACTGGATGGTTCTGTTTCAGTGACTGTAATTAATGTTGCTTTTATGACAGCAGAGAACACTCAAAGCCTTTTTGCCCCACCTTCCCACAGCAAGCCCGCTAGTGAAAAATGCAGTCTTATTTCTCCACACTGTTGCGTCTATCAATTTGATTATCTTTCTGCCCACAAGGAATCCAATGCTTCTCAGGATGAAAGATAGTCATGAAAAGAACTTGCACATATCTGTTGGGCAGGTCTAAACATTTTGCTTATACTCCCAATCTGAAAGAAGAAACCTGCACTGTGGGGTCCACAGTGTAAACTCAGACAAAATGTGCTAAAAACAATGCAAACTTTGATTTTTAAATACTTGCAGATATTTTAATGTTTTGCTTAAACATTCTGACTTGTGACTGCAGAAAAAAAAGATTGACTCTCAATATCTTTTAATGGCAAGCTGCAGCCATTTTCTTTATTTGACAAATGTGTGGAAAATGTTTTTCAGCGCTTTCTTAATTAGCCTGACTGAAAACAGCCGGGGGTGACAGGCTAATTTCCGGTCTGAAGATTGCAGCAATAGCTTTTTGTCACATTTTGACACTCTGTAGGTGCAACAGTGTTTATATGGTATCAATCCACGTGCACAGTCAAACAGAGGCGTAAATAGTGTGATGTTTAAACTCTGCCGGCATCTACCTACCTACCTTCGTTTTCTAGTTGTGTTTCACTTACACTTTAACGGCTATGTGGCACTTTAACAATACAATGTTAAATGCTATTACAGCGCCCCAAAGTGCATTAAAATTTAACCCTTTCATCCCACATTAATGGATTAATAGATATCCAAGTGGCTGAGGATTTTTTGAAAAGTAGTCATTTCCAGACCATTTGACTCATTTGATTGACTTTCTCCTTAAATAGTCTGAAAACACAGACGGGATGTAACGCAAATGTAGATTTAAAAAAATGGACAAAAATAGTTTTGACTTTGCACAGATCAAGTTTTTAATAACGGTACAATAAATATTATTTCCAGCAACTGGCACGGCTCACAACTCAGCCCTGTAACTTTTCATTTGTTTAGGGTTTAGAAAAAAACTGAAACAAAAAAAAGATTTTGATCCTGATCATGTCAGATGTTGATTGATTGATTGGATGTAAGGCCATGCAAATTGTAGCCTCGATTTGCTGTTCTCACTTGACAGCAGCAAGACCTGGTGTCATTTTCAGACATTGTCACCCTGAGAACTATCACTCGCTGGTTCTTGGTGTCCAGCCCATCTGACACCAAGAACCATGCCATGTTTAAAGTTGCTCGAATTGCCTTGCCTCCCTGTTCTGAAGCTCAGTTTGAACTTCAGCAGGTTGTCCTGACCACATCTACATGTTTAAGTGCAATGAGACGCTACCAATATGGGTGGCTGTATCAGGTTGAGCCAAAAGTTGGACCCAAGAAGCTGACTCAAAAGAACAATGTTTCAGTTAATGTAAGCTTTATTTACAGAGACAGTGCTAACTAACCAGACAGGAAAGGGTTTCACTGTGAAATCTGAAACAGCCCGAAGCGAGGATTAATAAGTGGAGTGGCAACTAAAGAGAGAGGAATGTATGATGAGACTGTTGTGCATACTTGTCAGACTATTACGCAGAGATGGAGGGACAGGCAACTGAGCAAGGCAAGCTAGCTGTGCTGGAGAACACAATGGAGAACAGGCAGACAGAGAAAAAGGCAGATTAATCCAAAGAGTTGGGGTTTCAGACTGAGACACAATCCAAAGAAGAGGTGAGTTGGTGGAAACAGGCGCTGGAGAAAGGTTAAATGAATACATTTAAATGCAGATCATAAATATGGCAACCAAGTGTTACCACATAGAACAATCTGGAGAACAGATGCACCAACTGCCTCTTATGAGAATCCAACTTGATGAGGACGATCCAGCACAGCTAGGTGAGAATCTCACCAGTGTCAGCTCCACCCCAGACACACCTGCTCGCAAAAGAAAAAACAAGAAACTAAGCTGATCCAGGAAAGCCTACAGAGCTGCACTAGAGAAATTTCAGACAACAGGCATTAGGTTGTGAACTTGCCAGGCCTGAGTTAGGATTTATGTGACAAATTATGAACCAGACCTTGCATCGCCTGACTGGAACTCCGGCCAGTGAAAAGGTTAACCTGATGAATCCTGTTCTCCTAAGATGTTTACAATATCAGAATGTTTCGTGTAAAATCAAATTGTGTGGATAAGGCAGCACAAGGAGTACTATGAGATATTTTGAGTTGTCAAACAAAGCTATGACTAATAGGTTAAATAATGGCTTCATTCCATTTCAGTATTGCAGTTCCAGGGGATAATAACCACATAATGCTTCTCATGATCACCACAGCTTCCACAACTGCACAGGTGTTCCCCTGCAGTCACAACAACTAATGGATAAAACACTGTTGAGGGGAAATTTTAAGTTTATCAGTATGCACACAGTAAAAATTCAAGTGTCTCTCTGGATACCGTTGGAAAAAGTGCTTGGCTCTACTGATGAACTCTTAAGCAACGTTTAGCTTAAGTGGCATTTTCTTGAGGAGCCTCTTAAACGCTTAATTGGAGCCTAGGAATGTGAAATAAAGACTTCTTTGTGAGTTAAGTCTTGCGTGAGATGAGAAACCTCAACAGTGTAATAAAGTTCAATCGGTAATGTAGTCACTGTTGGACTGAGTACATGTTAAGATTTGCAGTTATATAAAGAGGTATACACAGATTAGAAATGTTAGCTGTTTTATTGTGAACCAACAAATATTACTGAAAAAATAAAACAACAGACTAACTTCTAGTTTTTATTTTTCATAAACAC
>VURO01020836.1:18748-45048 GCA_015108175.1 Pelvicachromis taeniatus
AATTAATTAATATATTTTATTTTTATATATATTATATTTTTTTTATTTTGTAAAAAAAAAAAAAAAAAAAAAAAAAAAAAAAAAAAAAAAAAAAAAAAAAAAAAAATGTTTTTTTTTTTTTATTCCTGTGGTTCTGTTACAGGTTAGTTTTAAGACAAAGCCTAATATAGCCTGCCTATTTTTGAAGCAGGCAAATGATTTGCACAGTGAGTTGTAGTGGGCCCTCTTTATTTACTCTTGTGAATTCCTCTCTTTATGGTAGGATAATAATATGCCTACTTTATTGAAAGTGTTCTATATTTTACTGGAAGGTCTGAAGAGGTTTTTCTTTGCCAGAAGGATCCTGCAATCATCCACCAATTTTGCCTTCACATTTTTGAAAGGCAGGCCTTTTTCCATTCCAGCATTTTCTGTGTGTGCATGTGTGGGTGTTTCAGAAAGCACAAACTGTTGATTTGGCCACAACTAATATTCCTACTCTCATTGTGTTGATGGTTTTCTTCTTGCAGTCTAATGATGGCCAGTTTGCCTTAAGCAAACTTCTTTGTATGTTGTGGATTCTTACAAGGCACTTCTGAATGCAATGTTACATAGGAAGCAACTTCTGTCATGGTAAGTGGGCTGTGTGCAGGTAGGCAGAGAAAGGACCCAAAATGCAGGCACTCTGAGGCAAAGGTGAACTGAAAACAGCTTTATTGCTGTAAACACGCTAACTAAACTGGGAGAATTACACTAAGCAGGAAAGCACACAAGCAGGAAATTGTTGCACTCTGTAAGACACGTGACTCCACTCTCCTATTGGCATCTTTATTACCCTCATTGCAGTTTTGGAGTTTCATGAAGCATAGCATCCCATAGCTAACACGTTCTCTCTTCTCACACTGCTCATATTCGTTTCTACTCCTCACATTTTCACTCGCATTCACTTGTGACATCACAAGCCAGTCTGAACTCTAACCTTTTGGGGATAGTAAAATTAGAATAATTCACAGAAAATGTCCACACTAAAAGCTGCACAGCCCATGCTTCATTTCTCTCATTCACATCAAACACCAAATCTAGAAAATATGAGTTCTGCCCACACTTCTCAGTCCTGAGCCACAGACTTTCACTGACCTGCTTTTACGTCACACTGTGGCTCAAGGTCCCATTTTGAGACAACTGTGATATAAAGCTTTCACTTCAGAGCACTTTTCATCTCTGGTTTGCTTTGTCTTGCCACTTTCCTCCCATTTTCTGTCTGTGCGTAACTTGCCCAGTTGTTGTTGTCATGGCTTCCAGTTTGTGTTTTCCAATTTCCTCTTGCACCAATTCCACCAATTTTCCTTGCAAGCTCACCTCTAATGTGAACTCCTCTGACTGTCTAATCGTCTGTATCCTATGTGCCAAGTTGAGGTTCTCCACCAGCTGTATCAATGCATCTTTTCACCTTTATATACACCAAACTCACATTGCTCTGATAGTTTGTACAGGATTGTACAAATTTTGTGGTGCACACATTGAATCTGATAATTAAAAAAACTAAGCATTACATTTTGAAGAGAAAGTAAATTTTTAAACTGTTTACAATCATATAAAGGGACAGTGGGTTCAATTTACAGCATAGCTAAATAAAGCCACTATTGTTTTACAAAGAATACAACACATAATGGCGCAAAATATAATTTCCCCTGTTACAAAAATGTAAGTTTTGTATTTTTAACATGGGAGTCTCTGAGGATTGGCTTGCATTTGGAACCGGTCTCAAGCTGTCATTTGCGCAATTAACGTTTTTGATACTTCATCCCCCAAAGGTTCCCAAACGGTCAGCACTGCTGCTTTGTACACCAGCCAGTTGTTCGTGAATCCTCTCCAACAATATCCATAATTACATCACTGTTTTGTACTATTTTCAGTGGAGGATCCAGTTGGCTTGATGGATTTTTTTATTTCAGCTGCATGACAGTTTGTTGTTGTGCTGACTGCACAGCTCCGTTAATCTCGTTTTCTTCTTTCAGTGTTGGTGAAACTGCATTTTCTTTTCCTTTAATCCTCTATAGCCGCCTCAAATCAAAAATGACAATTTGGCAAGGCAGCATATGCTGCTTTTCAACATTCATTTTCACATGAGTAGCAGTTCAAATCACTCATTAAAAAGAACTGATGGTGCAAAAGAGCCCCTGGAGCTCTAAAAAAAAAAAAAGACTATCTTTCTTAGTTTTACTGCAGTTCCAGCGTGACTCTTTGTGTCTAACTCTCCTTTTAAACTAGAAATGTTAAAAGTACAGCAGAGCTGTGAAGCTGGAGCTTAATCCAGATGACACTGCTGATTTGACGAGTCTGTTGTGGGGAGGTCTACAAATTGTTACTTCCACTTAATTTTGACTGACGTCCACAGATGTCTATGAATCGCACAAATATACTGTATGAAAGAAACACAATAGAGCCATATTGTGGCTCTATTCTATGTCTACTTCACATAGAATGATTCCAAATACTTTTTTTTCCACTTTTCAAACGAAACAAATTGTGGAGAAAAGGTTATTTTAGTGATTACATCTGTGACAGTTATACAAAATCACCAGAATTATTCCTCCCACTTCATTTTCACACTTAGATGCTGCCATCTTGTCCAGAATGGAGCGCTGCAGTGTGACCACTGAGGTCATTTGTGTCAATTGATTGATACAAGGTCAACACTGAGCGGGTGCAGTTTTAATGAGGAGTCTACTCATCCAAACATTACAGCATTAAAAGAATCAATGTTGTTAGCACCACAACCTAAAATTCTAATGACCAAGCAAATGAAAAACAGAACCTCCATGGCTCAAATACCATCAGGAAAGGAAGAAACAGCATATATTAATCACTCAAACTGTAACAAAGTGGAAGTGATTACACAGTGTGTGCATTTATTTAGTTACAAATATAGTAATCTGGTAAATGGATGGATAGAAAAAGACCTGTTTTTAAATCAATTCTGTATTAAATGTATGGAACAAAGGTTTTGTGAAGTAAACCAGTCACACTTTTATTTTAAGTTTAACAGTGACCATAAACATTTTATAAAATGATGAGTGTACGTCACAGAAAAACAAGCCAGACGTTGAACTGTATTACCTGAAACATGTAACTATGTCATGGTTCTAGGTATTTGACCCAGCATTTAGAGTTTTCTAATGGATTTATGATTCTTTGCATTATTAAGATGATTTAAGTTCAGGTTTTCTCAGGGAGAATGTGCTTCTAGGTCTGTCTGTTCCCGGTTCTGTTGTCCTTTTCTGGGTCTCAGTCTGCATGTCACTTCCTCTTTTATTTTGACAGTCTTTCATCCAATGTTCAGTGTGTTTAGTTTTACCACCCCTGTCTCATTATGTCTAATTCGTTCCTGCTGTGTTCTCATGTGTTTCTACTCCCTCTGCATTCTGTTTGCTTTTGTGCCGCCTCAAATAAATAGCTTTGTCAAGTCCAGTCCTGCCTCGAAAGTCTGCTTTTGGGTCCTCATTCCCACTCCACACAATCTGTCGCCACAGGCGGTGACAAACTACATGTGCATGTAAAAGCTATTGTTATTTTTGCCAGTTCACAAAAAAAAAATAATTATCAAATAAATTCTGATACTGTGACCATGAAAAAAATAATAAATGCATGTTGAAACCATGCCAGGTGGGGTAAGACAGCAAAAATTCAGACTTTGATTAGATTATTTAATGTATTTCTTTTCAGGCTAAACATCCATCCATCCACTTCTGTTTATCCAATTCAGGATGATGGGGGTGCTGGAGCTCATCCCATTATTTTCATGCACAGGCTACCACACAATTTATCTCTTTGACACTTTTAATTTATGTCAGCGACTCATCCAGTTTCATGCCATTTGCATTATTAAAAGAAAGCTTATCCGTAAGTTCAAACAGAAAGATCAGAAATCACTCATTTGCCTGCTTTCGTGGGTTTTGTTTCCTTTTCTCTTCTTTACTTTATTACCGACTTTCCCACGCTGTCAATCTCAATATTGACATCATTACTCTCTTTCAATCGTCTTGTTTGAGCCACTCAGCCTTCGCTCTATAAAACTGTGCTCTCAGGCATTCTCCCTGTCAGACTCTCATTCGCGCAACCCGTCTCCACCTCAACTAAGTCACGCCATCCAAGCTTCAGTTTTTATCTTCACTGCCACCAGCATCTAATCTCTGGTGGGTCCTGTTCTAAATCCTATCACTGCTGGGCTTCTGTTCTGCCATGATTATCATTAGAGTCTAACTAATACATTAATCAAATTCTCTATTGTTATACATCACACTAAACTCGTCTAAATGGTATCGCCTTATTAAAATATATCATACGTATTAGTATTGAGCTAAGAAATGGCCGGTCATCTTTATTTAACAGTAACTGTACGTAGACAGAGCCATGGCATCACAACTGACTTCATAAGTGGCATTCTGAATGCCACAGAATGCCATACAGGTAGTATTTAAGTTACTTGTTTGTGTAGTATATTTGTTAGTAATATAACCTACCTTAATAAATTTACTCTTAAGTCTGTGAATTGTATTTTAAAATTGTTGTTATTTTTTGCAGCATTAAACCCACTGGTGGATGAAGTCAGCAACATTGATTATTCAGTTACAAGGCAGTGTTCAGCTGGGAAACGTCAAGTCTTGAAATTTATGCAGATGTTATGCAGACCCTTACCATCTACCTAAATACAGTTGCAGATCAAACCCACCCCCCATGGCAAAACTATTCCTGGGTGGCAGCAGAGTCCACCAGGAGGACAATTTGCCCATCCAGTCTGAAAACAATTCAAAGCAACAGCATATGAATAATGTGCCCAAACCACAGAGGCCCAGCTCAGACACCAGTCCTAAACACCACCAGAGGTCCAATCTATGCCCTGATAGGTCAGAGTTGTTTTCATGTCTCAAGGTGTGAAATGTTTAATTCAACTGTGTTTTATAAGTGGTGCATCTGTGATTCACACCTATGACTCTTTCCCATAGTAGCAGGTTTAATAAATTTTGGTTTGTTTGTTTTGCTTTGTTTAAACTCAAAGCCCTTTCACTGTTATTACCTTGAGCCACAGGGTTGCTGGTTTAAAGAGTTCTGTGAAGAAGAGCCAACTATGTAAATTCCACTGAAGTCCCAGTGGAAAATTGTTTATCTAACACAGCACACACCGATGTGATAATCATGTGGAAAATGTAACCAAAGAACAACTCCTCTAGGGACATGCTTATTCTTTTTTTTATGTGCTGATAGTAACTAAGAAGAATAATGGCAGTTTGCAGAACTGAAATACAGTTGAGTTGCTACACACAAAAATGAGTCTGTGAATTTGGTTTGATTTCACTTTAGAGAAGAAATCAAATAGAAAATAATAAATAGTGACGTGTACAGATACGGTATATTTTTACATGACTGATTAAAAAAAAAGCAATGAAGGGTTCCAGATCAGAATAAGACAAGTAAAGTAATTAATGCTTTCCTGTGTTTGAGGAATTTTTAAACAACTAATTTATCCCATTATTTTTAAATTATTCATTTAATTATTTTAATTTATTATCTGTCTTCAGGAGAAAAAATATCACTGAAAATTATGAACAGCTTATGATTAATTGTCTTTAAGTGAAAGTCTGGATTTATTTCATTTTTATTGGTTGCACAGGTTGCATTACTGGGTGCGTTGTGAATACTTAGATTCAGCGTGATGGACCTTGCCTCTCACACATCCAAGAAGTTCATACCTTTTATTGTAGAATAAAATTCTAGTATTTTCTTAGTTTGTTACTTTGTTACATGAGAGGTACCTCTCATGCTAACAAGTGTTAAGTTTTGCATCAAAACAGGTTTTAGTCTTGATGGGTGTAGTCTGTGGTATGAGGTCTGGTCAATGGTCTTTGATCAATAGGCTTTGATCAGTGGTTGTTGATCAATGGTTGAGACAATTTGCATATTAATGATCAAGGAACTGACCTCACAGCCTACTGTTCATTTGGTGGGCTGCTTTCAGTTATTGTGCAAATATACTGTTTATAAGGTTTGGGAAACCTGCAGTCAGCTGAGGCTGAAGAAGTCACTTGGATGACTGACGACACGTTTCTCCCACTGAAAATGCTACATCCAGATGAACAGAATCAACTTTTTGGGTACTAAACTAAACAACTACTCCATAAAACTGGCTATAATTCCTAAACAATTAAATCAAGTTAATGCATTAATGCAAGCTGAAAAAAGTTGCACATCTATAACATCTCATGTTTGGTAGGTTTCCTGTCAAATCAACTGTACTTGTGTACAGAGGCCAATGTAAAAACAAAAAAGAAGTGTCATGGTCCAAACAGTTGGACCTCACTTTACATGTATACTGGGATATGTATTGTTTTTTGGGTTTTTTTAAGCTTGTTGCCACATGACGTTATTAATTAATGTTTAAAAATGTCAAAAACAAAAGAAATCTATTTTTTAAATAAGTATCTATGAATAATTTAAAAGCATTAAATTAATGTATTATCATCACAATTTCAATTATTCTTATCATGCTAGCGTTAATGTATTGTCCCTGTCATATTTAAATGGTAGATTTTAAGTCTTCTAAAATATATCATGACTGATTATTTGGGGCAGAGTTTTACCGCCATCAAATTATATTATTCAGGCAACGGCATTAATTACTTGATTTGGACACTAATTCTTTACGGACACTGACTGCACCCTGACTGGTGGCAAACAGAAAAAATGAAGAAACATATTCGCCCTCTGTGTTATGTGAATCAGTATTTTCACTCCAGGTGTTAAATGTTGCCCTTCTATTCTGTTCAATTTACAGCAATACATTAGATTTTTTGCATCATAATATACTAAATCATGTGTTATTAACAGATGTCCTGTAAGGATCACATATGTCTAATGAGCTCAGAAAACAGGCCTAGATTTTGATGTAAAAAAGTACATTAATTGTATTAATAAAATTCAAAAGAAAAATGTAAACACACAGCTGAATTAAAAAGCTTGAATGGTACATGACATGATTAAAAAAAAAAGTGGTGTATTATCAAAACAACTGATTAAACTTAGCATAGTCAACCAATTTCTTACACATAATATTCTGAAACTGTTGTGCAAAACAATCAGAAAACGCTGCTGGATTAGTTGCTTAGCTTGTCAAGCAACTGACAACCTCAAGTCATTGCTAAGAGAATATGGACATGTCCTCAAAATGCTGGCTTCCTATGGAGTCCAGCGCAGTCATAGCTGAGTTGATCCTGCATCCAGAGACAATAGCCAACTGTGAAGGGCAGCAATTTGAGGGTGCTTTATGACACTGAGATGACAGAGATTAAGTTCACTGTGCTACAGTTTGATGTTTGGATATCATTAGCCTTTTTGTTTTGCTTGCTTTGACGGAATGGCACTGCAGAAAATATTGACTTTTGTTTAAGTGTTTTATATTTGAATTGTATGAGGACATTTCTGCAATATAATCCAGAGTCAGCACAATATTTTCATGGTCTGTAGCTAGATGAACGGGACTTTAATAAAAACGTGAAGAGCTGTTTATTGTTCTCGTTTCTTACTTAATTTTCTTTCTTTTTTTTATCATTTTTATAAACAACACTACAAAAGTAAGCTGGGCCTGCCTCAGTTGCTTCTGGTTTGCTCTGATAAAATCTGTTTCTGAAAGCAACTTTATCTGCACTTACATCTACAGTGTTGCCAGGCACAGAGAGTTGACCTTGATGACCCAAGGAGTCTTGTCTTCCCAGGCAAAGTGAGCTATTCTCTCCTTCTATCATCGTCATTATTAGCAGGGCCCATGGTGTAAATTGTGCTTTGCATAGCTGATGAAGGTCAGGCACAATGTGAATGATGCTGATCAGCCCAGGGGTGAACTGCAGCAAAGCGCAAAGGAAAAGGGAGCTGGCGATTACTTGGATGAGGTTTCTGACACAAAGAGTCTTTAAAATGAATTGTCTAATGAATTGGGCCTGTAGTTACTCTTACACTTTTTTAATCTAAAAGGTTGTAAAGAAAGGAGATCAGTGTAAGAAATCAAATCCACAATGTGGTTATCAATGAGGATGGAAATCCACATTAAAGACACGGGTAGCATATAAGGACCCTTAAAGTAGTCACTTAATTCAAGCTGTACTGACGCCAGCCTCAGTTTGACTTCTCCTTTGACAGATATGCTCCTTCGTTAGCAGTACAAAGGAGCTGAGAGCAAGGGGAAGGACAAACTCTCTTTATCAGACATAAAGCCCTCCCGCCTTGACTATTGTAATTCTCTCCTCCATGGTCTCCCCCAAGAATCCCTCCATAAGCTTCAGCTGGTTCAGAACTCTGCTGCTCGCATTATTACCAGGACCCCCTCCTACCTGTTCTTCAGGAGCTTCACTGGCTCCCTGTGAAATTCTGGATAATATTCAAACTTCTTCTGCTCACCTTCAAGGCCCTTCATAACCTCGCTCCTCCTTTCTGATCTGTTAAGCACTTCCTCTTCTGCCCGCTCACTTTGATCTTCTTCTTCTATCCAGCTTGCTGTGCCTTCTTTCTGCCTCAGCACCACGGGAAGCAGAGCTTTCAGCTGCTCTGCTCCCATGCTGTGAAACTCTCTACCCCCAGATATAAGAAACATTGGTTCTCTCCCCCAGTTTAAATCTCAACTCAAAACGCCTCCATTCAAATCTGCATATTCACTGTAAACCTACTTTATTTTATCTTATGTTTTTTGTTCTTATTCTTCATTTTGTCATTGTTCTATTATGTGTTTTATTCTATTGTTAAGTCTCCTTGAGTGTCTTGAAAGACACTTTAAAAATAAAATTTATTATTATTATTTTACTAGAAATAAGTTAGGTGCTCTTATGTCTTTTGTTCTCCAATTCTCCATTGTCATTGTAGCAGTGAGTAGTTGAAAACGATACACTTAGTTCTTAGGACTAAAATATAATAAAAACCAGAAATTTTGAAAGGTGTAAATGACTTTATTTTGTACACATTTTCTATTTTGCAGGAGCAGTCATGTATAAAGAAATGTGGAAATATGCATGTTGTTTGTATAAAACAATGACTTTTTTTTAAAGAAAAAAAATGCATCATTTTATTCCTAGTTCCATGGATGGCTCAGGTTCACCATTACTTTCTTCCACAAGATTCTCTCTTTCAGGAAATACACTCAGATCCGCATCAGGACTTCTGCACGAGAAAAGAGGCAAATAAAACTCATGAAGCAAAACAGGCAACGGGAACCAACTTCACTAACAGGGTTAGTTCAATGACCAGGCGTTGACTGAATGTCTTCCACCAATCTTAAGCAGCAGCAGGAAGATGAGATGATTGCAAACAGGTGAGCTCATTACCTCCAGGTGCGCAGAGTCATAGGGCAGGAACCCAGGAGAAGACCCCGCCGCTGAAACACCAAGGCGCTGTTAACATTCACGGTTCATTCATTCATACTTCTTTAACATTGCACTGAATTTCTTTCAAAATGTAAAATCTCAAAAGTATCAAAATATAACATTTACAATGAGTTTTGTGAAACTGGTCTTCTAATAAAAAGAAAAGTGTCTGCTAGTTCACAGAAGTTTAAAACTCTGTAAAGTTGAATACTTTCAAGTATGAAATAGGTCAGGATGGAATACCGTGTCAATTTAAGAGTTTAACCCCAGAGACTAGTTTATTTCATAAGGAAAGCAGGTGTAACATTGTCCATTCACAAAATGAATTTATCTTCCAGACTTGCGAAGCTGCCGTCCTATAAAGTCCTACAATTGAACGAGTTGAATTCTAAAAAGATTCTGAGCAACTTTATGAGTGTAGTTTGTCAGAATATAAATGACTTTAATCATTAATGATTAGAAACGATGCTTAAGATGGCTGAGGGTTTTTTGTTTGTTTTTTGTGTGGGTTTTGGGGGTTTTTTTGTTTTTATTTTCACACTCCTCAAAGCCCTCCGTAGACATAACAGTGGGTTCAGACTGTCACTGTTTCTTACGTGTTGAGATATTACAGGTTGTTCTGGGATGAGATGTACTTCACATTACAGATACTCTTCTGTATTCTTGTGTCATGTCTTCCATGATATTACATCATCGTCCTTTACATTATCATCTCTGAAAAGGGCATCATGTTCCTAGGCTTTGCTTGTTTTGAAATTGGTATCATTATGCAAAATTTGTAAACCTCAGTGGTGATTCTGTTTGAAAATACCTGATTTTTTTTTTTTTTAAATTTAAGTGACTTGCTTTGTTAATAAGAAAGAAAGAAAGACAGACACTAAGCTGCCCGTGCACGTCCTTTCAAAGTATTCAACCGTGTCATCATCCCTCTATATTATTCTGTAGAGGAATACGTGATGTTCCCGGTCTCCTGCACACACATTTCTTTCCATTTCTCTCTCTTTTTTCTTTCTTTTGAAGAGAACTGTGGGTGTCAGTGGTGTGGTCAGCTGCACTGAAAAGAAAATAGCTAGAATGTTACCACTGTTTGGAACAACATTTCTTCGTTACAAAGTAAATCACTCTGCTTCACGGACTTAACAGTCATTGCTTTTCCTTGTTTTTCAATTAAATTCATAGATGCACTGTGTCTCAGGGCTCTTTAGATCACTGAAATCATTCTCAGACACCTATGATGAGTAGTTTGCCAGGTGAGCTCAATTAAAGGAAAAACTACTAAAGATGGATGTTCCACATTATTAAGCAGACCACCATTAGTCTACCATAATTTGTAGCTTTTATGTTGTATTGTATTGTTTTGCATTGTTATTTGTTGTATTTTTATTCTTTGTATTATGAAGCACTTTGTGATTTTTATCAAAAAAAATCTGCAATATGGGAATGAAAAAGAATCTCTCTGCTGCTGAAAAGCGTGAAATAGTTGAATGCCTTGGACAACAAATGAAAACCTTAGATATTTCACAACAACTTAAGCATGATCATCATACTGTTAAGAGATTTGTTGCTGAGTCACAGCACACATGGGTTTGTGCAGATAAAGGCACAATGGGGAAGGTTTCTGCCAGACAAATACATCAGATTAAGAGAACAGCTGCTAAAAGGTCTTGACAAAGCAACAAACAGATATTTGAAGCTGCTGGTGCCTCTGGAGCCCCGCAAACATCAAGGTGTGGGATCCTCCAGAGACTTGCAGTTGTGCATAAACCTTCTATTAGGCCACCCATAACCAGTGCTCACAAGCATAAATGGCAGCAGTGGGCCCAGAACTACATGAAGACAGTCTTGTTCAAACAGTCTCGTTCACTGATGAGTGTCATGCAACCCTGGATGGTCCAGATGGATGGAGTGGTGGATGGTTGATGGATGGCCACCATGTCCCAACAAGGCTGTGACATCAGCAAAGAGGTGGTGGAGTCTTGTTTTGGGCCAGAATCATGGAGAGAAAGCCGGTCAACCCCTTTAAGGTCCATGAAGGTGTGAAAATGACCTCTGCAAAGTATCTGGAGTTTCTGAATGAACACTTTATTCCGAAAGAAGAACTGTGCTTTCCGCAACAAAATCATCTCCGTGCATGACAATGCGCCATCTCATGCTGCAAGGAATACCTCTGCATCATTGGCTGCTAAAGGCATAAAAGGAGAGACACTCGTGGCCCCCATCCTTCCCTGACCTCAATCCTACTGAGAACCTTTGAATCATCCTGAAGCAAAGACCTATGAGGGTGGGAGGCAGTTCACATCCAAACAGCAGCTCTGGGAGGCTATTCTGATATCCTGCAAAGACATTCAAGCAGAAACTCTCCAAAAACTCCATGGATGCAAGAATTATCAAACTGCTGTCAAATAAGGGGTCCTATGTTAATATGTAACTTGACCTGTTAAGATGTTTTTGATTGAAAAAGCTTTTGATATGATCTCCTAATGCTGCAAATTCAACAAATGACCATTTTCAGTTCTTTACAACTTATAAAATGTTTTGAAACTCTGTTGTGCATAATAATTTGGAACAGTGCATTTTAAAGTTTATTTTTGAAAAACATACTGTTTTCATTGGGAGGTTTGTTCAGTAACATTTGAATTATACTCTAACGATTGATGACTCGAAAATTATGCTGACTGTCATTTGAATTGACTATTTAGGAAAACCAGAGAAAACTATAATTTGCATAATATTTGGAACGCGGTATAAGAACGTAACCCCAAGAGGAAAAAAAAAACTATTTTAATTAAAAGAGCGCATGCATGGTGTGACCATAGTTATTCCTCAATACACAGTTGAAAATGGGAACAAAATAGTCTCTTGAGTCCCCATGTCCAAGCAGCATTACATCTATTACAAGTTCATGCTTATTGCAGAAATACCACATCTATAACAGAAATGTAACTGTGTATCAAAGCATTGAGTACGTGGGTTGAGTGATGTATTACTGCTCATTATGCAGTTCTCATATGGTCTAGCCTATGTCCATATTGTGCTACTGTGAGAAATATGTGCAATGATTTATTGAAAAATCTACAAACCTAGATGGCAAAATAAGGCCAAAGTAGAGTTTGTCAACCGAATATAGCAGCAAAGCGTGTAATAGAAATGCTGGTCCACCGTGTGAATGTCTTGCTTTGCCTCTCCTAAGTGTAAAATGGACAAATTGCAGTAAAATGGAGTAACATGCCAAGATGAAAACACAAGTAACACATATCAGCCACTTAGTTTAATCTTACCCGGCATAGAAGGAGCCTGGAATGTATGTCATACCTCCCTTGGTTGGTATCAACTTGTGGGCTTTAAATATATTATTTCCACACAGTGGACCAGCGTGTCTATTACATGCTTTGCTATGTTACTGGGTTGAGTTTGTTCAGTTCTAATGAGCTTGAAAGTCAATATTTGTTATGACAACCTTCAATTCTTCAGCCTGAAACTTTCTTTAAGTAGTTTTTGCGAATTGTTTTCTAACCTGAATATCATTCAAAAGGATGTTTTTTTTTATTTTATTTTATTCTAACCTTTATTTATCCAAGTTAAACCCTTTGAAATCAAAGATCTCTTTTACAAGAGAGATCTGACCAAAACAGCCGCAAGCTGCATAGAAACCAACACCAGATTAAATAAACAGCATTAAAATATAATCATACATCATTGCTCACTGTAATGATGTTGGCTGCCTTTTGTTCTGTTCTCTGACAAAATAAGCCCACACTGCCTCAATAATGTTGAGGTCCAGGCTCTGAGGAGGTCAATCCATGATTGATAGTGTGTCATTGTGCTTTTTTCTACTTAGGAATGCGTTTACTGCATTCGCAGTGTGTTTGGGATCATTGTCATGCTGGAAAATGAAGCTGCAGCCAAGGAGACGCTTTCCAGGTAGATTCAAATCTCATGGTACTTTTCTGTGACTATAAATCATTCAGTTTTGACAATAATCACTTAACAACTGGCTGAAATGTAGACTAAAGAAATGGGAACAAATTTCTTGTGAGTGTGTTTCTTGTGAAAGGCTGCTAGCAACAAAGCCTAAAGATACAACTGAAAATGGCTTGGTCGCCAAGTTAAGTGCTTTCTTATACTTAACGGTCAGTAGTAGTAGTCAGTGTCAAATGAATTAGCAAACAAAAAACATTCTTCTGAAAATGGTCAGCTACAAGGTCTGGATCAAAAATGAGTGAAAAAGCAGCCAGTGTTGAATGAAAAGAAAGTCTGGCTCCTTGGAAGCAAAATATAAACTGACGAGAGGTAACTCAAGACTATTGTACAGTACATTATATCTAATCATTTATAACTTCATGAGACATTTTCCACACTGAGCAGCAAACCCATTTCTTAAGGCAGATGAATTGGGCTCGAGTTAAAGACTTACTACAGCTAATTCCAGAGGTGTGGACTCGAGTCACTTGACTTGGACTCAAGTCACTCGAATCATTAATTGTAATGGACTTTTACATCAATGACTTTAGACAGGAATTGGACTTGAACGTGTTTACTTGAAAAGACATGATATTTTACCATCGTTATTATGTTACCATAACATTGTTTTAAAAAAAGACTTGAAAGGACTTGAAATTCAAAGTTTCGGACTTGGGACTTGACTTGAGAGTTGTCTGTCTTGACTTGAGACTTGACTCATGACCTGAGGATAAAGACTTGAGACTTACTTGAGACTTGCAAAACAGTGACTTCGTCCCACCTCTGGCTAATTCAGTCAGAGGTAACAGGAGGGATCCCTTCCCTGAATTCAACTAGTTTGTACATTGTTCTGAAACACTTTTTCTGAGTATCTACAAAAAAAAAAATGCTGTTAAGCAGTCACGTATTCAGTGGAGCTATTCTTTGCTGTTGGTTTTGCCGGGGTGTCAGCTCTCTGACAAGCTATTCTGTTTCAGCTCTCTCATCTTAGACACTCCATACTGACACAAAAAAACCCCACAAACTGTCTGCCTGTTATCAAGCATGAAGCTTCCAAATACGGACCACACTTCCTCCCTGGATGTTGCTTTGAAAGTGTGATTGTCACAGATTTTAACTAACTAGTTGGATTAGTTGGATTAATGTTGTCATTATAAAATGAGGAGTGTTTTGTTCCACTGAGGAGAATAAGATCTTTAGACACTGACTTGAATACTTTGTCATGCAAATCACATTATTTCATAACACCACAGGTTAATATTTGCACGCTGTGCATATTTCACAAAAAGGACTAACCACAAAACCTCAGCACTAAATGGGATTCATCAGTAATGTTCTTGGTTGCGAGATGTAGTTTTATAACCAGAATTTGGGTGAAATAGGTGATATTTCTGCTGCTGACAGTCACAGAAATGAAAACTGCTTTAGCTTTATGGCCATAACTGCTAATACATACAGGCTGCTTCACAAAATGTATGTGTCCTCCTGCATTTCTCCAAATTACTACAATTTATATATATACAATATACAGTAGGTTGATTTAATTTAACTCGAACAATCCAATATTACAAACTGACCATATATAACTATTTTACTGTTCTATTGGCATGAAATATAGTTTAGTGTTTGGTCCCTCAGCTTAAGAGACCGTTACATATTTATAGGATTTGGCTTGACAGCAAGTGTGCAGGCATTTGCAGAATGCAGAAGACACTAAACAGAACTTTGCAAGATAAAACTAAGACATTGCAGCAAGTATGACACATCTCGGGATATGCTGTGAACCCCTGCTGCACGTGACTCCTCACAGCGCAGAAGTACAAACCTTTTTTGACTTGAACCACACGCTTTAAGTTTTGCCTTTGTGCTCCCTACGCCATAGTGTAGAAAGGTAGCAAACAGTTTATTTTAGTGCACATTTTGATTGAGAAGAAAATATGTAATATCGGCCTAGTTTTTACAAGACTAAATAGATTTCCCCTACATGCCTGTTAGTCAGGTTTAATATTTTCATTCGGTTACAGGAAACGTTCAGGAAAAAAGACACCCTGTCTTCCTCCATCACACTCTGCTTGCCTGTGAAAGGATCAAAGGTCTTCTCGGGTTTTCATCCTGTCAGCCATTGTCCCCAAGCTTTGCAGAAAATGACAAGAGGAGCCCATTCAGTGACAATAGATACATTTTTTCCCTCAAGGTGCCATGAAATTGGCCCCATGTCAAATAAAAAGTGCTGTGTGAATATTAAAACATGCTAAAATTGTTGTAAAATATTAAATCACTTGCACGGTGTCTTTCATAATGAAATGACAAATATGCATTTTTAATTTTTATTTTCAGAAGAATTTTAAGTGTCCTAATGTACCTACAGCCAGTTGAGTTGTCAGCAGCTAATAGGAGTTAACAGGATGTGTGAAGAGAAGCTGTGAATTGCTTATTGGTGGTTAAATGAAACACTTTGAGTGTAATATGGGTACTTTGAAAAAAGCTGGCTAAAGAGACAGTTAAAAAGAGATGCTTAAAGGTATTTTAATATCAAGGTAATCCTATTTTGAAAATCCAAAACACTCACAGGCGTCGTATTTACACTGTAGTGGCTGTAAATTGAGCCAACAAGGCCACCACATGAGTAAAAAAGTCACAGCAAAATAGTCACCAAAAATTAAGGGAACACTGTCTTTTTAGCAGATTCTTTTTTGTGCATTACTTATTCTAAAGATTCATAGTTGTATTGTTATAGTTCTTGTTACAAAATGATTTATTGTTCTTTGGGAGGAACATTTCATTATGCTTTTGTTCCTTTTATTTTATTATGCTGCCTTTAGATTACCTGTTTCTGCTGAGTTGCTTTTAAGATGCAGCATAAATCTTCTCCAGCATTTTAATCTCAAAGTATTTCTTCTCTCGACAGAATTACACGTTTTGCCCTTTTTCACAGTTGTCAGAACACTATTCTTTAAACATTCCACTCACTGAAAACTAAACACAAGACTCAATTTTAAAACTACATTCAAAAACACCTCTGACCTTTGCGATAAAACCTTTATCTGTGCTCAACAACACACAGTGTTGTCTGACTAAGCACATAACCTGTTGTCCTACTTCCCTCTTTTGTACAAGAAAAGGACACAAAGGTAGCTGTAGATCAGACAACCAAGAAGTCATTTCCTGTTAAAAGGGAATTTATACTTTTGTGTTTAATTCATGCTGTAGGTACATCATAATAGCAAACCTGTGAAACCCTGTGCTGTGACCTAGCTGTAATCTGACATGTGCAAAGAGAATGTACAAAGAAATGGAGGGACAATTAAAATTAAAAAGGGCCACCACCAAAAAAAAAGGGCCACAAAAAATGGCCAAACATTGTTTTTGTATCTGTCACAGTGAAATCTGTTCCCTTCTTATCTTTTCTGTTTTCTTACATTCCTGTGGCAGCGTGCTCACTGCTTGATCAAATTTTAAGTTTAATTTTTTGCTGTAGAAAGAAGTTTTTTTCCCAAACATTAGTGTACTGCGGACACTAATGTTTTTGTAACTTTTTACAGAATCAAACTCAAAGTAATGTCAGTACTTCCAAGCTTTAAACGCTGCATGGTTGTACTCTCTCCTGCACTCCATATTATCCACTGTTGATCTACACATGTCTCTTGCTGCCACGGACGTCGCACGCTCGTACGTCATTGTCAGGAGACACTCTCACAAACAAAATCACAGTTCAGTAACGCAGTAACACATCGTGCTTACGGGACAGTAACAGTAATCGAATTACTTTTTTGCAATAGTAGTCTCTGGTTACTTGAAAAAACTAATCGGATTACAGCACGCGTTACTGCCCCTCTGTCTGTAACATCATTCATCATGGTCAATTTGGTGGTGGGTCAGTGAAGGTCTGGGGAAGCATATCCATGGAGGGACGCACTGACCTCTACAGACTGGGCAACAGCACTCTGACTACCATTAAGTACTGGCGTGAAATCCTTGGACCCATTGTGAGACCCTGCGCTGGTGCAGTGGGTCCTGTGTTCCTGTTGCACAACAATACCTGGCCTCATGTTGTGAGAGTTTGCAAGCAGTTCCTGCATGATCTGGGAAATGATACCATTAATTGGCCCCATGCTCATTTGACCTAAATTCAGTAGAACATAATATCTTTTTATCCATTCGACACTGTCAGGTTGGACCTCAGATTGTCCAGGAGCTCAGTGATCCGCACTGAGGAGGAGCTCATTAGGAACATGCCTCGACATTGTCACGTATGCATTCAGTTTCAGTTGTTCCAATGGAAAGTTAGACAATGGTTTACCATCTTGCATCATTTTTTCACTTTGACTTCTGAATTTATCCCTCTGTACAGTAAGTTGATCAGTATAAGAATGATTTCTTGCCCCTATTTAGATCTGATGTTCAAACGTTTCTTTGTTTTTCTTTTATAACAGTAATGTAATTTCTCTGCAGACACAGAAAACAGGCATGCACGTGGACATCAGTACAGACCCTCACGCTTGCTGTCTGATGACAAAATTTACATGACTTGGACCCAAGCAGACCGACACACACAATAAACTCTATACCTCACCAAAAGGGGAAACATGTATACATATAGTTCATAAACACTTTATCGGTTGTGTTTTGAATTTATGAAATCAGGATTTTTTTTGATGAGCTGTAAGACGTCATCATAAAATGTCAATATGAATGAATCATTTATGAGAAGAGAGGGCACATGGATATCTGTTTAAACATTTGAGAAAAACTGTAAGTGCAATTTTAAAAAAGCCAAAAATCTGTACTTCATCTCTTCATCCAACTGGCTCTGACCATAAAACTCTGTCAGCGCCTCAAGCTTTATTCTCAGCTACAGCACAACATGGGAAGACTGGAAAGATGTCAAAATCCATCCTTATACAGATGCTATATCAGTTTAATTACAGGCCTTCTCTGTGCCTTGAATGTGGAGTATCTGGGTCACAAATAAAATAAAGTAAAAAGTAAAAGTAATAGAAAGAAATGAAAGTGATGTTGTCTTCACTGAGATAAAAAGTATGCTTTTCTAGATTGACCTGGGAAAGAAGGCAGCAGTTGTTGTAACAGTTGAACATGAATGCACAAATTCAGATGAGGTTTATGACATCCTTTGTGCAAACAACGTCCAGATTATACAATGATGATAAAAGATCAATCTCCCTCATATCAGGGACTTTGGAAAGCTGTATATGTCATGGCCCCCAGGATCTGTAGGATGTGTTGTGTTTTGCTGCCTTCACTTCTCTCGCCACGGCAGAGTTGGACCAAGCTCCCCGCCTCTGACCTCGCCTACAATGTTCACCTGTTGCTCATGCACATTAATCACCCACTGGCTCCTCATTGTGAGTGATTTTCTCCTCACAACTTAAGACCGCATGAGGGTCTGCTTCTTCACTGGATCATTGTGCTAACTAGTGTCAGTGTAGTCCCGGCTTCTTGAGTGATTCTTTGTGATTTCCTAGTGTTCTCTCCTAACGACCTTCTCAGTGTACAGACTGCCCCCAGCCTGCCTTCCCTGCCCTTTGGACCCCAAGTGGATGTGAGTGAGCGTGAGTGGAAATTTGAGGATTAGATTGGAGGTGTTTGAAGAGGATTGTGAACGTGTGCCTGCCCTGCACCTTTTCCCTTCCTCCTTTGGATTCCCTGGAGCCCCTCGTGCCCCGATTCACTGTGCATATGTATATATTCCACCTGGAGCGCCACCGTAAATAAATATTTTCACTTTTTACTAGTATTGGAGTCCTGCGATTGAGTCCTGCACCAAACAAACCTTGACAGTATATGTCTTTAAATTCCAAGTTAGAAATGTGATCATTGAAAATACACTGGGATAATCTAACTGTTACCTGTTACCTTTATACAAAACCTTATTAGACTCTCATTTTGTATCTGATTAGAAATAAAAAGCAAGCTTGAACTTCTGGTTCTATATTCAAGGTCAGTGTGGCCTTACTGCGTTATTTCTCACTCTTTTTTTCTGTTTTCTTCTCTTCAACATAATCAAGAAGAGGTATCTGAGGGAAACATAAAATGCAATGGTCCAGTCTAAGGTCTAAATTTCCTGTTGGTCATTTATTCCCTCAGCTTCCATGGCATAGAGTGTTCAACGTTCTCACAGGGCAATAATTTGGTGCTGCACATTTGGTTTTAGTAATGCGTCTTTATATCTTATCTCTTTTGGGGAATTTAATTTAATAGGGTATTTTCAATTTGTCTTTTGCTTTCATTTCTCTGGCAGATAATGACTTTTTGCTGTAGTGCGATGGATCCATGTGCCACTAACTTGTGACGCACGCTTGAGACACTGACAGAAATTCAATTAGAAGTTGATGATTATTATTAGTGGAACTTTTTGCTTAAAGGCCCTTTCAAAGTGCAAATATATTGTTAATAAAATATAATTATCATTCATGATTTTTTTCCCTGCATCTTATGAAAGGTATGAGAACTACACATGCTGCTAAAACACACTGATTATTTTGGAAAGGTTCCTTGGAGACAGCAGAAAGGGAATTCTTGTTTGCCGAGGAAAAAAAAATCACTGTGCTGTTATGGAAGGTTTCCATTTGCTATATTTTTGTGAGGGTAAACACATCCCTCGGCGAGAAGCAAAAACTATTTATTCGATGTCAGCTCAGATATAAATTTTTCAAGCTTAAATCATTCAAATGCAAATTTTCGTATTAAACCCAACACAATGCAGTCAGTATTAAACCCTTTCACTTGCCATGGCCAAATGGAGCAGAATCTTCAGTTTGGGCCTTTCCTCGAAGTCCTGCAGGAAATATTGTGGACTGAGATCAAGACTATAAAGTCAGATGAGTTTTTAAAAAAAAGTCCTGTTTGTAAGGTGCCTAACAAATGCAAGCAGCTTGAAATTCCTTTTTCAAACTGTTATGTGTAATTATGTACACAGTATGCATGACAAAAATCACAAATCTACAGTGCAGCAACACCAGCTCATTATACAGTGGGGTAAAAAAGTATTTAGTCAGCCACCAATTGTGCAAAATCTCCCACTTAAAATGATGAGAGAGGCCTGTAATTTTCAACATAGGTACACCTCAACTATGAAAGACAAAATGAAAAAAAGAAAAATCCCATTGTCTGATTTTTTAATTATTTGCAAATCATCGTCGAAAATACGTATTTGGTCAGTAACAAAAGTTCATCTCAGGTCTTTGTTATATACTTTTTGTTGGCAATGACAGAGGTCAAACGTTTTCTGTAAGTCTTCACAATGTTTTCACACACTGTTGCTGGTATTTTAGCCCATTCCTCCATGCAGAGCTCCTCTAGAGCAGTGATGTTTTGGGGCTGTCGCTGGGCAACTCGGACTTTCAACTCCCTCCAAAGATTTTCTATGAGGTTGAGATCTGGAGACTGGCTAGGCCACTCCAGGACCTTGAAATGCTTCTTACGAAGCCACTCCTTCGTTACTCAGGCGGTGTGTTTGGGATCATTGTCATGCTGAAAGACCCAGCCACGTTTCATCTTCAATGCCCTTGCTAAGGTTTTCACTCAAAATCTCACAATACATGGCCCCATTCATTCTTTCCTTTACACGGATCAGTCATCCTGGTCCCTTTGCAGAAAAACAGTCCCAAAGCATGATGTTTTCACCGCCATGCTTCACAGTAGGTATGGTGTTCTTTGGATGCAACTCAGCATTCTTTCTCCTCCAAACACGACAAGAAAAGTATTTTACTTGTACAGGTAATGAGTGGAGAACAGAGGAGCCTCTTACAGAAGAAGTTATAGATCTGTGAGAGCCAGAAATCTTACTTGTTTGCAGCTGACCAAATACTTATTTTCCACCATAAATTCTTTAAAAATCAGACGATGTGATTTTCTGGATTTTTTTTGTCTCATTTTGTCTCTTATAGTTGAAGTATACCTATGATAATAATTAGAGGCCTCTCTCATCTTTTTAAGTGGGAGAACTTGCAGAATTTGTGGCTGACTAAATACTTTACCCCACTATATAATGAGCTGGTGTTTCTCCTGGAATCTCCTCCACAAAGAGTTGTATGGACTGTTAACTGTGGGAGTCTGACAAGCTTTGTGATCATGGTCCATGTCAAAGTCTTTAAGGTTTCCCTTTACCCCATCTAGAATTTGGAGTGCAACAATATTACAAGTTAATCAAAACATTTATTTTATCTGTCAGTGGCCACAGCGTTTTATCTCAACAAGTCAAGATTAGAGGTTTTAGGTAATACTGCTCTCTTTGCTTACATGCTAGAAGAGGTAAATAAGAAGATAATTTCCTGATGCTTTAAAGCACAGGGAGAGGGAAAGGCATTGCCATGGCTGTTTCTCTTAGGAAAGTATGAGAAGGAAAATGCAAACTGACAGTATTTAAAGATGCACTCTTTGGTTAAATTATAGTTTGGCATGTTGTGGCTGCTTGGCGGGGCCTGGTGCCTGTGGCTCGGTTGGGCCCTTTCCGGGGGATGGGGGGCACAGCTGGCTGCTGGCAGAGCCTGCGGGCACATCCCCACAGCCCCCTGCAGCTTCTGCTCTGTGGCTGCTGGGTATTATTTACTGTTACATATGCTTATGTTGGTTGTTGCTGTAGTTTCCCTACTGTGCTGTTTTCGTTTTTTTTTGTTTTTATTTCAGCAGGTGATAAAGCAGATTTTCAGTGTCTTTTCTCTCCATCCCCCTTCTCCTCTATTTTTCTTTCCCTCTCCTTCTGTTAACTCTCTTCCCAACTTCTCTTTTCTTCTTATCTCTCTTTCCCATCCCCGAGTCCTGTCCCTTCTGATTGTGATAACTTAAAATAAAAATAATCAAATAAACTATGACAATCAAGTTGACCAGTATAGTAAAAGGTCCACTTGGGAAAATAAATCTGTTGGGCATTTTTCTTGGCCTTCAGACAATAATTCTGTTTGCTACAGTGTTGGACAGGAGAGGCAAAAAAAAAAAATAGAAGAAAAAAACCTACTATACAGATAGATGGTATTATTTGTGAAAGCTGGGGCTACATTTATGCCCATGTTTTGATCAAATTATAGCAAAATTGGAACCAGAATCAAAATTTCTCATGTTCCACTTTCTACACCCACTGCTTCAACTTTACTACATTGTAAACTGAGGTCACATGCCATTTGTTTGGCAATTCTACTGCAGGAGAAGAAATACAAGCAAACTTTACTCAGTGCTCTCATTCTGCAGCAGTGATAGGATCCAACTGTGGTAGAGTGGAAATTGTTGTCATATTTTTCAGCGAATCCATGGCAAACACTTTCTGCACTCAGACCAAGGCTGTTACTGTGTTTCCAGATAAGACATTGAGCTGCCATCCGTATTGCTTCTTATATAACCTGCTTTTTTCCCCCTCTATATAGCTTTTGAGTCATCTAAAAACTAAAGTTTGACACTTTTATAGGTGGAAGAAACAGAAATAAACCTCAAAAGAAATAGTGAGGTTGTGCGCTTATATGCAGCCATCACTGTCGTTGCAACATAATTAAGTTAATTGTTAACATTAAAACATGTGGACTATAAAGATTTGAAAGTATGAAGGAAATGTGGAGGTAAACTCAGTTTCTCTGTTTCTATATTTGGACCTGATGTGCTCCTACACAGTATGTTTTAAATATTGACTGAAAATTTCTAGCTTTTATTCCCCCACTGTGTTGCTTAAAGAATGCTCTCTATGACTTTCACATAAGAAGGCTGGAAATCTACAATGTTAATGCCGACTGCATTGTAAGGTTATCTTTATATGTATCCTCAAAAAATATTACACCAGCAAAAATAAGCATGCAGCAGACAGAAGCATGAAGTCAACTCAAAACTAATGAGTTATCTGGGCACCTTTGTGTGTCTGCCACTTTTATTTATTTCCTTTCCGAAATCATTATTGACTTGTTACTGCCTTTACATATGAGCAATGAAAGTAAAACAGGAAATATGGAAATGAGAGCAGCTTAGTGACATTCAGCAATTCTGGCCACTCAAGAATCAAGTTGGATTCATGCCCAGGTGGAATGCTGTCTCATCAGCCTGCACATTTTGAGTTTATTTGGAAGAAGATCATTTTCCCACAGTCCAAATGAATACTATGCCATGGTAAGAATTAGCTTTTTTTGAATGGTTTGTTTATTACTATCTACAGTGTGCCTGTGCCCTTCCAAATACAAACTCATTTCCCTCTTCACAGTGCAACTGCTTTGTTTGCAAGCAAATCTCTTTTTAGACAGTTGCAATAAGGATGGACATATTTATGTTTTCGCATCTGCAGTCCAGTACTTCAGCCGCGACAAATGTTACCTGTCATTATCTGAGCTCTGGTCTATTATCAGACTGGGGACCTTAGACAGCTTATCAATCCCAGTCTCCAGTGAGCTGGGTTGCAATACAACCCTACACCCACAGCTGACTACTTGTCCTATGTTATAGCTTATGGTGGTATTGCAGTGGACTTATAGTATAGTGATAATATTGTACTAGATTATTATACTGTTAAAATTAATTATATCTACTGTGTTAAAAATGTACAATTAACAACACAAAATGTGAGCATTGTAGACATCAGAAAGGTTGTACTGGATTATATAGATATGTCAGAGGTCACTGGTATGGCAGAATATTTCTGCTCAAACTAGTTGGCACAGCTGATAAGAAAGGAAAGTATCAGCAGGTAGTCAGATATCAGAAATCTCATGAAATACCAGGCAAATATCATTACAGTTCCTACTTTTATGGCCACTTTTGTTTTTAGCTTTTTAACCTATAAGGTATTCATACCAACACCATTTTAACTCATACAATTCAGGTATCTATAATGCAAAATTTACAGAATAATCACACAAAAAAATGCATCTATTTTATTTTCCCTTGCTGCAGTTTTTTTTTTTTTTTTTAATGTGGTACACTGAATAATGTAGACCATTCTCACTCCCTGTTTTGGGATGAGAACGTGTTGAAATATGGGTTAAGCTTCACTCTGTTGTTTGGCTGTATAAACTGATGATCTCTCTTGAGATTTAGTTTAAACAACAAATGTAAATCTCACATAAGGTTTCGATAGGTTGGCTTGGATTAAATGGATAGTAGCCCTAAGGAGGAAAGTGCTATTAATTACTGATTTGAATCAATAAGTAATTAAAGGTTTGCAACAAGTCACATTTAATTTGGATTCTGTGCATTTGCATTGATTCTTATAGGAATACTCCAGCCACTTAGTCCTTCTTTACATAAGAGTTGCAAAAATTGATTTGAATCAGCTCAATAAAGGCTGAGATATCCTGATTCTAGTCCCTATGGTTCCAGCTCCAGGAATCCAAGATCCTACATCTTCCAGTTTACAAAGTGTCTGTCAATAGACCTTTGTTCCTCAGCAAAAACCCTGGTTCTCAAAAGAGTACTAAATCAGTATTCCTCCCTCAAAGTGCTTGTAGTACCTTCAAAGAGCATCTGAAATCCTCTCTCACCAAAAAAACTTCCTGAAACCAACAAACTATCATTAGTGTGCACAACTGAACTCACATGCTGGGTTATCATTCGTCTCACAAAAGTCCTCCAGAGAAGACAGGCTACACCTGTTCAGAAAGCAGATCAAACACTTCCATGCCTTCTAAACTAGCCTGTAGCTGTGAAATAAAAGGATAACTTTCAACAGCACAAACTGCATGAACTTCAAGAAAACAATAACAGCAAGAAAAGGCAAAAACTGCCTCAAGGTGCTTAATATTGAGAGGTAAAGACCCTACAATAATAATAATAAAAAAAGACTGAGAGGAAAAAAACACAAATTAGATGACCTCCTATAAGCAAGGTGACAGTGGGAAGGAAAACTCCCTATTAACAGGAAGAAGTCTCTAGCACAGCCTAGCTCAGGGAGGGGCGGTCTTCTGCCCCTCCCTTAAAGCTAAGGGGAGGAAGATGGGACAAAGACACTCTGGAAGAGAGCCAGAGCATCTTCAGCATTAATCTTGACTTTGGAACAACATCTCAAACTAGTTCATATGTCTCATGAAAGCAATCAGTAAAATCTTAAATCAACTGGAGGAGAAGCCTGGATTCATGTGATATGGTGGCATGTGTTAAACTCAGTAACCAGTAAGAACCCTGCGCTGCATTTTGTAACTCACTGTCTACCCAACTGCCTCCGTAACTATCAGAGGTCATTTGAGACTTGCCAGGGTAGCTTGTTTTGAAGAAAGGTGTGAGATTTTCATATCTTGAAGACTTTGTCGCCTCTGTCAGAGAGAAAGCGTGAGAGGGAGAGATGGTCTCTGAACTCTAAATGTCACTGAAAAATATCTTAGACGTGCTATGAATGGTGGATACTGTAGATTGCTGTGCTTTGGGGCTCAACATTAAGTGTAAGAAGAAAGTCCACAAATGCCTAATGAATAATATGGCTTCAGTTATTTTAAAAATATCATGATAGTATTGTATAAAAGGTGCTGATTTGGCACTGATTTTACACAATTATCAACTTGGAGATGGGCCACTACAAATTATGATTATGTTATTGATCAGTGTTTCAGAACAGTTTGGGTATTTCCATTATTGGAAATTATGAATTCAATTCAATTCAATTCAATTCAATTTTATTTATATAGCGCCAAATCACAACATCAGTCGCCTCAAGGCGCTTTACATTGTAAGGTAGACTCTACAATAATACATAGAGTGAAAAACCCAACAATCATATGACCCCCTATGAATCAAGCACTTTGGCGACAGTGGGAAGGAAAAACTCCCTTTTAACAGGAAGAAACCTCCGGCAGAACCAGGCTCAGGGAGGGGCGGGGCCATCTGCTGCTACCGGTTGGGGTGAAAGAAGGAAGACAGGATAGAGACATGCTGTGGAAGAGAGCCAGAGATTAATAACAAGTATGGTTGAATGCAGGGAGCTCTATTAACACATGGTGAATGAGAAAGGTGACTGAAAAGGAAAAACTCAATAAATCA
>VURO01020837.1:0-21172 GCA_015108175.1 Pelvicachromis taeniatus
ATTTAAAAATAGGTTAAATAGATGGCACAAGTAATTTGGTTATATTGACACTGCCCACAATGAATAAAGGCTTTAAAAGGTGTCATTAAAATAGGTGTAGATCTTAGGAGACCCCCCTCTTGATCTGTGCAGGAAGATCCCCAAAAGCTGTAAACCCCAGGGGAGGTTTTAGTGCTGGCAACTTACATGACCATATTTGGTGGAGTTGGTGTGACCTGGGCTAGTGGTAACCTAGGTGATGGGCTTTATGACCTCAGAGTCACATGCACAGGGCATGAGCATGCACATGCACTCACGTGCTTACACACACACACACACACACACACACACACACACACACACACACACACACACACACACACACACACACACACATGCACACACGCTAAAGCTAAAACTCAGATTTAATTCAACAATAAAAATATGGAGAATTACTAATTGGAAGCGAATGCTAGAAAACCTTAAACTTTTTGCAAATGAAGGCATTTTGCATAGAAAAGTGGTAAAAAAAATTATTTCATAAAGCCAATACCTGAGGACCAGTGGACAGGTACACAAAATACTTTCATGATGTCATTTCTGATAAAAGAAGCAATACTGGCTCGTGAACCCAAGGGCACATTTGCATTTTCCAATGAAGTCATTTTTGCTCAACTGTATTGTCTTAATTGGTTGCCAGTCTTCAAATAGCATCACATATTTGGCTGTACAAACATTACAAAAATGTCATCAGTTTCCATGGGATATACTCACTTTCTCATGAATGTACGTCCGCCCTCCCTTTTCACTTTGCTTATCAAGGTGCACGATGGACACCAAGATGGATGTTGGATATGAATGCAGTAACAGCATAGTCATCACACCGGGCATACAAGAGTAGGAGGAAGGACAAAAGAGGTGAGCTATACTCGTGGGGATTCTCAAAGAGGTAAATGAAGAAGAGCTGTGTTACTTTGGTTGAGAGGTCAGTGTTTAGCATGCAAGTGAACACTTTGTGGTAGGACATGGAAAGCCTAACCATATCAGTGCAACTAATGCAAGTCAGCATAAGACAGGGCACCTTGTTACGAGGCGCTGATATAAGATGATAACAGGCACATACTCAGCTTTATGTTCATCAGTGGAAATACAGTGGAAGGTTTGTAACGGTGAAAACCCTGCAATGCCCTCAGTAAGAGTAGTGTGTGTGTGTGTGTGTGTGTGTGTGTGTGTGTGTGTGTGTGTGTGTGTCCCCTAATGAAATTCAGTATCGATCTCAGCAAAATAGACTTTATACATCATTCATGCTCTCTATCAATCACACCCTTCTAAGTTTTCCAAAGCTGTTTGTTTTAGAAGAGTAGAAAGGGACAAAAAAACAAGCTGAGCAATAATTACTTTGAAGAGATTGTTTTAAAGTCTTTCCTTTAGCCTTTTTCTCAAGGTGTAACAAGCTTATCTGTCAAAGACAATGTCCATTGAATGAACTGCTTAATTTGAAATTGATTGAGGTTCTTTTTGGTTTAGCTGTTTTCTGCAAACGTGAGAGGGAAAACCATGCAAGGATCCAAGTCTAATCAAAGCAAGTCAAAAATCTTCACAGAGGGAGAATATATAATCTCTAAAGAGATAGATGCAAAAAAGAAGTTGTCAGTGAGGAACACCTCTTTCCAACTGTTGAGATAGTGGATGTTAGAAAAATCCTATAGGGTGGATACAGACAAAAAGCAAAGAAAATAAACACAGGATGTGGTAACCTGACACAGGAAACCCAGTGAATGCTGGGAGTGAGCAGTGAGCTGTGCTTCCTGTAGGACAGCACAATGGTAAGTGGTGGCCCCGGATTCCTAAAAGAGGTTGTAGTTGCGGGGACAAGGAAGGGCAGCCTGTGTCCTCTGGTCTAGCGCTGATAAGGACACAGATAGAAATGGCATGTATGTCTGTCTTACTGTTTTGGGAAAGCAAAACATCCTGGGGTTGCCATGGTTACTGTTTCATTTAACATTAAAAAGCAAATATGAAACATTCATCCCAAAGTTACATCTCACACCCGAGGAGTTAAAATACCGTTTCGCCCCTTCGTTTCCGACAGATTAAACACTAACACTTTCACCAGGATAGAAAAGTAATATAGGTTACATTAAAGGATTTGCAAATAAAGACATGTAGAAAATCAAACCAGACTTGGTCTTCGTCTGACTCTTCCAATAAAAGACATCTTAGGTTTAATGTTTGCAGCTTATGAATGTAATCCTTCCCTTGTTGCGCCACCCGCCCTGCCTTATTGAGCAGTAAGAGCCAATTCTGTTCTTTTAGTTGATGGTGAATTTACAGCACTTAGATCTGCATTTAAATGTTGATGTTGTTATCCAATACTTAAAAAAAAAAATCAATACAGCAAAGAGTGAGAGGAAAGAGTTTTTTCTCTCTTCTTTTCTGTTTTTGGGAGGTCACAAATAAATCCAGCATGCTGTGATTAGGCACTTTTCTTTTTTGACGGGTATCATGATAGAAATAAACATCACCAGCTGAGGACTATTAATCAACATAGGTTAAAAAATAGCGTACACATATACTTATTATATATTTCCAAATCATATCACCTAAGATTGATATGATTTGGAAAAATCATATAATAATTTTAGAGGCCATTGTGGAGCATTGAATTGTTATGTAACTTGGCTGACTAGTATAAAAAAGTAGCACAATGAGGTCAGCATGTCTAGCTGTAAATCTGACAGAGTATCAGTGACGGGTCCACCCTTCCTCCTCCTCCCCTGATCCTTGCCCATCAAGCTGTTTCAGTAAAATATTCTCATTCGGTGTCAATGTTGTGTTAATTGCAATGAACATCTTAAGAACGTCTTTTTTTTAATGTCTTGTTAAAAAAAAAAGAGGAAAATATCTGTCTAGATATTAGAAATACAAGTTTGCACCCCCCTGACCCCGTAGACATTTCATCTAAACTTGACAAACCATAATATTAGCTGGCCTGTTAACATAAATGTTCAACGTAAAGGGTCATCTTTGGTCCTTTTCCCTACTTCACAAACACACACATTGGTGTGTATGGCATCTCTCTGTACTTTTTTCATCGTACCCCACAAACCAATGAAAAAAAATGGAGGTGGGATGTCTAGGCTTCTTATCTGCCTGTTTTGTTGTCGGCCCCATAGCGTGAGTGTGTATTCATGGCCAGTTCCTGCAGGCCCTGCCTGTCAAACCAGGCATGCGTGCATGTTAGCTCGCCCAAACCTATCTACGGCATTGTCCATTCAGTATGATTATCATGAACCCACACCGCCTCCTGTCTCCGGGGCTCACATGAACCAGCACTTCCTCCAAGGAAGGAAATGTTCGTTACCCATGGGCCAGTGTCACACGATTACGCTGTACAGACCCAAAAGGCAAGTTTGACTGAAAAAAATTTGTGTGTAAACTGATCTTTTGTGCTCTCTCCCTTGATAACGTTGTCTTCCCACCAAGGACCTGAAATTATTCCAAGTTAAATCACGTAACGACTCATGAACGCAATCCACTTTAGAAACATATTGTAATCAAAAAAACAAAACTACTCCTCTCTTGATCGCCCCAGCCCATGCATCCCACTCAACCACCAACCCTACATTTTTCTTGAACATGCACATATTCACTCGTACGTGCACAAACAGTTGGGCAGTGGGACTACGAGGGAGAGGGAGATCATTTGTCTCAATCTGCACTGATGATAGTTTATCAGAGGCTGGAGGAGTGGAGTGGGAGCAGGTGGTGGAAGCAGGCTTTGTAAAGAGACCACAGTAATCAGATCTGCAGCTCAACTGAACAGAGCTGGGGGAGTCCAGCCCTGACCCACCAACCAACCTGACAATTGCAAAGGGTTAACTTCCCCCCACCTGGATCCCTGGCTATCCAATTAGACATTACAAACGCTGGGCTAAAAAGCAAGACCCACAGCCATTGTCTTCTGCTTGGACCTTTCAGGAGATGGAGCTCACAGCAATCAGCCTCCCTAAATGTAACTGACCAATTAAAAAAATAAATTATGGTACATTATAGTTGTCTATGCTTGTTAAAAAAGTTACTGTATGTATCTGTCATTATGCATCCATACATTTCCCTATTCCTGTTTGCCCTTTAAACTATATGACATTTAATGTATCCCCCATTTAACACTGAGTTGGTTCCCTTGCTTCATACTCCCATTGTCTTTCTTTTTCTCTCTGACCCATCCACTTGTGGCCACAATGGATGGTCTTTCTCTCATTCATAGAGTGTAGTGTATAGTAATACTGTGGTGGTTGCTATAGCAACCCGCTAGTCAGACGATCTCATTACTGGCCCTTAGACATTTCTTTCTCGCTCCCTCTCTAAGGAATTACCACTTTTCATTATGATTTCCCTCCCCTCTCTCCCAGCTACCCCTCCTTCTTTATCTCTGTCTCCCCCCGTCTCTCTTATTCTCCCCCTCCCTCAAAGGTCAGATGTCCTCCATGGTGGGGAGAGAGGAAATCTGTAAAAGAGTTGAGGTCTATTCAGTAACCCCCGTCTCCCTCCGATCGCAGCCCACAATCATTCTGTTCCTTTCTATAGCTGCAAAGAAAGCAGCCAGAAAAGAAGGGAGGGAAGAGAGGAGCCTTGAGTCTGCTGGTCTGCTGTTCTTTAGAGCACATTTTAAAATCTGTTTCTTTTTTCTGCCCTTCTCTTTTCTCTCCTCAAAGCTTTCTTTTGTGTGGAAAATAGCTCCTTGAACTGATGGTGGAGTAGTGGTGTGTGTTGACATTTTTTAAAATGCTCCTGCCCACAATCAATAGCCGCTAAAGTCACACATACACTCTGTCCACGCACAGAGTGTTGCGCACGCGTATGCTCACTTGCACGTACAGCTGTGCACGCATACGTAAACTGGCTCACACACGCAACATGCGTTCATTTATGGGAACAGTTTGTGTAGGGTTTCCCATTTTAGGGTCGCGCCATGCATCATATTATGGGACACAATTTAAAATGTCTCACTTTTAAACATCATTATCGGAAAGAATGAGGGTAAGCAAATGATGTTGTTAAATGTCTGTAATGCAAACATGCATGTTGTATGTATATGCATTGTATACTCAGATATCAAATCTGTGAACACGGAAGCCAGCTCCCAGTGGAATGTTTTCTCATATTCTCACTGATGAAAGTCTGTTTTTGTTGCAACAAAATGTCTGTCTTAACCCAGCTTTGATCTTCACTGTATTTCAGGCCTCACTCTTTCATTCTTCATCTGCTACAAAGGGACAGTGAACAGTGGGCAGATCCATACGCCCTATTGCTCCATCACAGATTGATCCAAATGGGGCTCTATTCAACTGCACTGGCCGCACAATTGATCCCGGCCTCTCTGCTGCGGTAAACATTTTACTCGGCTTGCCTCCATCCTGATCAATAGCCTTCTTTTAATAATGTATCCCATTGATCAGTTTGGTCCCTGAGTAAATTGATCAATTATTTTAATCTTTTTTTTCCTCCTTTTTTTTGGCATGTGGTGTCAAATGAGGGGCAGACTGCTCTGGGTGCTAGTAGTCGCTAATAGAGTCTATTTAATCAACCTATTTCACATTGGATATAACTCTAAATGTTCTGTTATTTATGCACACAGTAAGTATTGTTTAAACTTTTGCTGAATGATCTCTCTTGTGCTTTCTCTGTTACTGCCTCGTCCCTCTGATAGACTTCAAGGGCACTGGTCATCAGCACTGGTAAAGTAAATGCACTCCACCCACCAAATCTCATTACTAGTCCTAATTATCCTGACAAGTCACCACCGGCTTGTATATGTGTGCGTGTGCATGTGCTTGATTTTGCAGACACAAACAAAGCTGTGCGAGCGCCAACACATTTATTCCTGGCACAGACACAAACATACATTGAATGCACAGACATTAAACGGTGAAGCAGTGGATCAATAACCAGCTTGTGTCCCTGACTTCATGGAAGGCAGCAGAAAAGGTATTTGAAATCCAAAGAGTTATCTGAGGCAAGAGAAAACAGGGAGGAGGTAAAGTCTTTGTTAGTATGACCTTGCTGAGATTTATCTTCTGCTGAGATATTTTAAGATTGGCCACGATAAAACCAGGCATGCAAAAGGACCTCCCCCCACCCCCCACCCCCAGCTCCTCCAATACAAGAAAGCGACATGTACCTATCTTTTATGCTAACATAAACATATAAATTCCTGACAGATTTTCTTTCATCTGCCCATGCTGCCATCAAGATTTGAAGTCTCTGCTTTCCCTCCCACAGGACCGTTGAGTGGACGATTACTGTGCCAATCAGGAGCTGAGCAGGTGCACATGTCGCCATGTTGCCTGCTACCTCATTAAAGTCTCATCTTCATAGCCTTTCACTCACGCCCATCTGAAATGTCACGACATAATCCACAAGACTTTAGACACCCACTACACACCGCTCCCTACATCACGCTAGCCGCACCAAAATGCTCCGATCATCTGTCACCGGTGTACGATGCGCCGCGCTGCTTGCTTGCTCTTCCAGAACACAGGTGTGAATATAAGCAGAGCAGAGCTGAAGCTTTCCTGTGATACGGCTTTTCACGCTATTGTCATGCATCATCCCAGTGGATGCACTTCACTTCTCCAACCATGCTAAATGTTTGACAGCTTATACAAAGTAACTAAGATATGTAACCAAAGTAAGGATTAAACGAGATGGTTTCAGATGGTTTGCTATGTTTATGCATAAGTACATTGTTTTTGTATTCAAATGCAGACAGGCAAAATTTAAAGCAACATATGATTAATAGAAAGTGTTATTAGCAGGTTGCATAGAATACATGTGGCCAGTTTAAGATTTGTGCGTGCAAACACGAGAGCATCTATGTGTGTGTGTGTGTGTTTGTGAGTGTCTTTAGAGAGAGCGCTAATTGTAAAGGATGTGGCAGGTTAAGATAAGGTTATCTTGACGCTGTGAAACGTCTGAGAGAGAAGGCCAAAGCTTGCAGA
Source organism: Pelvicachromis taeniatus (assembly GCA_015108175.1). Classification (NCBI taxonomy): domain Eukaryota; kingdom Metazoa; phylum Chordata; class Actinopteri; order Cichliformes; family Cichlidae; genus Pelvicachromis; species Pelvicachromis taeniatus. The sequence goes on from VURO01020837.1 coordinate 6,984, forward strand.
CGGAATTAGATTGATTAGAAGAGCCATATTTGGGCTATTTCCAGATAGCCCTTGGTGAGCCTCATCCCTTTTGCCAGGCATGGCTCTGCTTTCGTCCTCACACTCACCCCCTGCTCTCTTTCCTTGACACTCCTGCTGTGCAGCAGGACAGTTGATAGCGCCACAGGCTGTCAATCAGACACTAACTGACTGGCCACTGCAGAACTGAGATAGTCCCATAGACTCCCTCCTTTGACATCCACAGTGAGGGGGGAGGAAAAAAAAGCAACAATGTATGCACCACTGCAGGAGAGATGCTTTCTGGGTGAAAAACTGTGTGCCTCTTGATGAGAGTTTAAGGGCTCTCAGCCCTCAGTTCAGGTTAGCAGAGTGTAACTGTGCTACACTCACTTCCATTTTGCCGTCTTTTTCTATTCTCAAGAGCTTGAGGTAAACTGACTCTCTGCGGTTTAAAGGGAGAAAAAAAAATTCATCTTATAGACTTAATTTAAGATGAGTGTGTGGCGAGGAAGTCAGTCCTTCCACTACCCCCCCCCCCAAAAAAAATAGCACTCAATTCCTGCCATCAGAATCCTCCATTAGCCAAGCATTAGAAACAAATTAACTCTTCTCAGTTGAATGGCTTGTCAGAGGAAGTGTGGGAAAATCCTCTATTAGGCAGGAGTTAAGTGCCTATTGGAAAGCTGGAGACGGAATCCTGCCTAATAAAGGAATAGTCAACCATTGGAACACCGGCTGAATGGAGAAAAGAAGTGCTAATTAAGAGAACAAAGTGTTGTCTTACAGCCTCCCTCCATTAATGTGACTTTTAGGGCTCATCTCATTGGCATCGCTTGATTCCTAAATATGACCAGTTGTGTGCGGTTGCGCGTGTCTACTGAATCAAATGGAGGGGGGGGAAAAATTGTTTATTTCGGGTAGTGGTGACAGTCTGTAAACAGATAAATAATGAATTTTTCACTGCTCCCAGAGGCTACGCTTTTTTAGACTAGTCTCATTTCTGGATCTGACAAGTCGTAAGCCATGCTATGAACACGCTGCTCTGAAACTATTTGGGGCGTTATGTCTCAGATGAGCCGAGCCAACTTAAACCACAGCTCCAGTCTCCTCTGCCTGACAAATGCTGAGCATTTTCCAATTTTCAAGCTGTGAAAAGTGAGAGGGATGGCGAAACAGCGTCATGGACCGAACCGGGCGGAGACTCAAAATAAACTCAAGTAGGCTTGGCTGAGTATGGGCTCCATCTCTGTTTATCTTAGTGAGAGTGAGCATGGGAGCCCAATGATGAAATCAAAAAAGGGAGGAAAAAATTAAACAGAGTTGAACAGGCCAGTGTATTTGGTTGGGGTTGCCATGGTGACAGAGTGCATGGATGCAGATAAACAGCACGTTGAGTACTCAGGGAGGAATGCAGCCCTTCTGCCTGCGGTTTGGAGTGGAGGTTAACACTTCTCTTTCTCAACAGCTTCACCACTCAACAACATATGGGGCTGAGGGGGGAGCATGAGAGGAGATTACACTTTAATTGCACACATACATGGATAAAAGTGAATGTGTAGGAATATTTGGAAAAATGCTGAGAAAAAAGGGAGCGACGCGTAATGGTTGATTGCATATTATGGCACGGGCTGTTTCAGTGTTTTCACTTAAAAATTGGAGTCAGTGCTAAAATTTGGAGTGGAAAACTACAGAATAGAGGTTTCTCGCTTTTCTGCAGTTGTCTTCTCCATGGCCTTCTCCAGAAGAGGAGATTGCCTTTTTTGAAAAACCTGTGAAGTAAGCAAAGTAACCTGTCATTACTCCTTAAGGGGAAAGAATTCTACCTCTCAGTTGTTCGTTTAGATAAAAAGTTATGGATGTTGGGAAGGAACTACAAGAATGAGGGGAATGGTGGCAAGTACAGTTAAGGGAATGGGAGAAAGAGGGAGGTGCTAAAGAGAAGCCAATTTGGTGAAAAATTGGTGGCTGCGGCCTGCTGATAAGAGGCCCTTCTTCTCAGCTCCCTCTGACAAAATGGGAAAGCCTTGTCTGTTGTCCCATTAGTAGCCATCTCTACAAGGCCCTGCCTTTTCTACATGGCCGGCCTTCAATAGGGGGCAGAAATGGAAAATGGCTACTTAACCAATGATTACCAGACTGAAAGGTACCTGTCATTCGAGAGAAGCGGCCAGAAGAATAGAAGTGACGTGTGGGAGGATAGGAGTGAGTGATTTCGCTCCTGTCTCTGCAGTGCGACAAACGTGTTATTATGAGATTAAACCCGGGGTTCGTGTTTAGTAAAGCCATGCAGAGGGGGGGAGGTAACGGGTGGAATTTGAGAGAAAGCTGGACTGAGGTTAGGCGGTGGAAGAACCTAAAGCTCTGAACAGAGTAAAGAACAAGAGGAAACTCAGCTGCTCGACTTTTTGAACTTCGTCGTCTTTTCCAGAAGTTAGATTGAGTTTGTATCATTTTATGCAGAGGCAGCTGAGAAGTCCACAAATCATCCCAGAGAATAGAAACACCTTGCTCACCTGCATTCCCTCCCAATCAGTAGAACATTTTCTTGCTATTACAGTTAATCAGGGCCCTCCTTGATCACTGCAGCGCTTCCACCGCTAGTTTCTTTTCTAGCATTATAGCGGCTTTTATTCTCCTCTGTAATTGCTTGTCCCTCTGGCTCTTTGTTTCCACGAGTCGCTCTTATCACCTCACTGTGCTGCCAATTCACCACTGTCACACAAACCATAACACTTCTGCCCAGATCTTTCAAGGGGTGCCTTGAGCCACTGCATTTTAATGCTCCCCATAGGCCAGGCCCAGTGCCATATGAGTGGTTTTATGGAAGCTATTATTAGTGTTTACTCTCTGGCACTTACAGGGTCAACAAGCATCCTGTGTCTCTCCCTGTGCAGTGAGGCAACCCTGACTTCTTGTTTTAATGTTATGGGTAACGTTATGACTCTGTCTCTTTGCTCAATCGTTAACTCTGTGACCACTTTATGAGGTATTAATTGAGTAGTAATTTTGACTCAATGAAACCATGTAAGAGTTTAATGCTGTTTTAACTCTCAATCTAATTGAAAACAGGCACTAAGGGCTCATGCTTACTGCCCAATATGATGTGGATCATTTTTTAAAAATGGTTTGAACTCTTACTTATGTTTCACATGCTGCATTTTACATGTAAAACAATACAATTGAATAAAGGTTTTTATAAGCAAATACATATGGCTGCATCAGCACACAAACACACTGCTGCTTAACTTCTGCATAAAACATATATACAAATATTTAAAACACAGGTGCACACATGCACACACACAAAGGGAGAGACAAGTTTAGATGGTGCTCTGGACTGATCGTATTACCTCATCTCACATTTATTTCGGAGGCCTGAAACCTGATATGCACGCAATTGTTATTTTAAATCACTGTCTGGGAAAGCTGGATCAAAGGTCTAAAGAGTCACAGAGCCAAGGAGAGTTTAAAAGAGGGCGTTCCAGAGATGGAATAAGCCACGAGGCCACGAGGTGCGTCACAACCTGACAAGATTAGGAGTGCAGTTTCATTAAATTTAATAAAATGTCTTAAATACAAAAAAAGAAAAAAAAAACTAAACAAAACAACGGGGTAAGTTTAAATTCCTTTAAACTGCTTTCACACATGCACTACAACCCTACCTTGTCTCAACACTACCCAGCTGAGCTATGTGTGAGAAAGCAAATCTTAGAGAATGAGAGCAGGTAATTGTCCAGTGAATTCCCAGCTAAACAAGTGAATGTATTATTTCCTGTTCTCTGCACACTCTACCCAAGCAGCACCTTTATTCAAAACAAAAATGAGCATTTCCTGTCTCAAGAATACATCTGAAGTGGACTATTTCCTGTTGTGTGCCGCATTTGAGAAAGGGCAACTTTGGACAATGTCCTAAATTGATTCTCCCCACATTGTCTGAAGCTGATGTATGAAAATTCACTGTATGTTTCCTGGGCTATCGATTGGATTGTTGACTGTGAAGCGGGTGTAAAATTTTTCTCCTCTCCATCTCACTCCTGCTCCCTCATCTGCCACTGTAATCCTTGCATGCCTTCTGTCTATGTTCGCTCCCAATTTTTGCCTGTGTTCACACCTGCAAGGTTAATGTGTGTTCGTGGTGGTGGTTTAAGATCCATATGAATATATTTCACCTTTCAGCAGTGGACAGGCACTATGCCAGAGGCCACAGGATAACTGCTCTTTCCCTCCTATCTGCAACACAGGTTAATTAAAGTTCCTCATCTCCCCTCAAAGTATGCTTTTAAACAGAGTGCTATGTGTCATTGGATTGTATTTCAGTCCTTTTAATGAAGGACTTATCGTGCATGTGCGCATGGGTGTAACTGAATGGGCATGCTGTGCTTTTAATTTTGTCATCTGGTTGCACATGCGAGGCAGGAATATCTGTTTGGATACTGAAAATGTCTTCCGAATTCAGATCACCGATTAGCAGCATTTAACCTTGATTTAATTGAAGAATGAGGCATGTACTAGCCTTGTGGAGTCTGTGTTTGTAGTATTTTCCTTGTCTTTATGGGAGTTAGTAAAAATTCCACCCACGCAGTGACATTGATGCTACATCACCTGTATAATACGTCAAATGGAAATTAGTGGAAAAGAAGAGACTGAGGGTAAATACGTGGATATGTCACTTAAACAAGCCAACAAACACAGGCTCTCACATTCTTCTGTTATGATGTGAACTACTTTGCATCCACAAGTTTAAGTATGAGAGAAGTAGGCTGCTTCTTGTCTGACTCATAATGTTCAGTTAGGGTCTTAGTTATGTAAATTTTGTCATCACCGGGGGTGCAGCAGGCTCTCTGTGGACTTTGGTTTACCTTTTTTTTGTACGGGCTACAAAGGGAACAACTTGCCATGTGTTCACGTGTTTATAAAAGGTCAAAGACATTCATACAATTTGACTTTAAAAGAATTTAAGGATAATCAAAGGTACGATCATTTGCAAAGGAAACTACCCAGACCTTTAAAAGAGAAGAACACATCTAGGTGCAGATGCTGATTCACTGCGCTTGTATGAAACTCATCCTCTAAGCATCCTCCAGAAGGACTGGAAAGTAGATGAATAAAAACAGGTTCTCACACGTTGTGTGTCTACGGTAACTATCCACATTCACATCTGCAAGGTAGTCTAATGCTGGCATGCGATAACAGTCTGACTCACACCATAGAAACTTTAGCTTACAATTATTAGAAAGAGAGTCTGGTGACACATGTGCAAGCATTAAAACGCATGCAGTCAATTTCTGGTGCTCACACAGACACACTTAGAATAATATAGAAACACACGCATGTTAACACAGTTGTGAATTTGTCACCAAATGCAATGCCAGACATACACGTTTACTTACACTTCCAGGCAGAATCTTGTCAGACACTTGACAACAAACATACACACACAACATAGGTTATCCAACAATTAGCGCACTGCTAATTGTTGATAACAGTGAAGATATTGTGCACAAAAACAAACAAACAAAGACATATGCTTTGTTAATCATTTCATCAGGACATTTTCAGTGCAGTTTCTCGAGACTGCCCCTGACCTTTCTTATCTTGAACCTCATAATTGATATATAATAGTCTTCAATTTTACTTCATATTCTCCTTCTTCTGTCCCATTGAATTTTTCCAGATCGCTGAGCTGTGGAAAATAGGAGGACTGTACTTAGCATTGAATATATATATATATATATAAAATCCATAAGCGTTAAGATTAATTTCTTTATTTACTTTAAAGGAATCGCTGAAATGGGCTTTGTGTAGCCTGCTGTAGGGCAAATATCCTCTATGAGGATACTGACTGCTTATCCCTCCATTGCTTTTTCAAGTTTCAGTCACTTTTATCCTATATTTTCTTCCCCTTCTTTTCTTATCCTTTGGTGATTTATTGGATGATGATCCCCTCTTTTCCTCTCAGGGTGAGTGTGTGCTGTGGGCTTCCAGCCAAAAGGACGTGCTTTAATTGATGTCAGTAATCTGGTCACCTTGAGAGATAGTTAAAAGGGCAAATCTCTATTAGCTTTAGTTTATGGGGGGCAAATTAAAACATACACACATACAGACATGCATGCATGCAGTTTCCAAAGATAGCGAGTAAAAAGCTGACACGCAGGATGTATGTGAATATAATAAGTAGTGCCGATTTTTGAGACAATTCCCTGAGTGCTAATCTTGTCCACTGCTGTTTGCGGTGAGTAAACATGAAGGTGTAGTCTCTCTGCCGAATCCCCTGTTCCATTTCCTTAAACGCTGTAAGAAATACATTAAGACTAGTGCAGAGCCAAGATAAGTTATTTCTGGTTGGATAAGCGCAAGGGGTGTATCTGAGGGAACCAAAAGAATCTACATTAAGGAGAGATATCTGTTAATTAAATCTGTCCCAGCCTGATCTCTATCTGTAACACGTAACTTACACTGCCTCCGCTGCTGCTGCTGCTACTGCTGTGGGATGAACACATAGACATTCATGCACACACAGCCTCATGCACATATACATACAACTTAGAATTAGACTTTCACTTCTGTCATCCCATCATCCATAAATACAGCATCTTTACTTATGCATTGCAGTAGGTTTTTCTTTAGGATATTCTCTGTATTTATTTTTTTCTTTGCGCTATGTTTTTTTTTCCATCTTCTATCTATCTTTTTGTTCTAAAAACACTCAAATGTCTTGGGAGCCTGTCTGGTTGCTCCTGAGAAGAACGGGGGCTCAGAGGTGACTGGGGGATGAAGACTTGGGGTGTATGCGGACCAGATGTCTGGGTTTTCATGAGCGTGGGGAGGGGTACTGGGAGTGGACGACAGAGAAGTCGGGTGACATGGCTGTTCTCAATTACCTTGATCAGTGGAAAAAGGGGAATGGCGCGTGTGTGTGTGTGTGTGTGTGTGTGTTTCAAGGGGCAGCACTGCAGAGAACGGCAGACTTAAAATATTTTATAATACTTTAACTAAACTATCAGCTCAAATAGGAAAGGATTTCTTTTATACTTCATTTTTTGACCACACAGGTGAAGATAACATCACTTGTCTCCTTTTTTGTTTTGCTTGCAAAATAGATTAAAAATACAGAATTGCATTTAGCAGATTATATAAATGACAAAGAAATAAATCTGACAATTTCAGTCTTTTTTGCATTAAATGCTATAAGGACCATCTGAAAGATTGCAGTTGAAGCTTGCACATGGCACATATAGACCTTTGCATGACGTGAAGGTATTCATTAGAGCAAATGTGATCGCTTGATTTGCTTCTTTAGACTGCAACCATTATTTCATTAGTGTGACTTCCAAAGCAATAAAAGATCCTGAACTAGAAGATGGTTGCATGCCCCCTTTAGATCAAGTGGTACCTCTGCGCTGTGTTTTAATTAGGATTATATGTCCTCTTTAAAGGATCCTTTCTCCGGAGCCCTTCACATTTAGAGCCCTATAGGGTTACACAAGATTAAAAGCACTTTTCCATCTTTTCCCTCTGATATATCTTTAAAATTGTGCTTGCTTCTCTGTCTCTGGAACACTTTATCTCCCCCTAAGAAGGATTGGGGGGTAAGAGGAGGGGTAGGACAAGGTTTGGGTGGTATGCAAGAATTTTTTCTTGTCTTTTTTTTTCCTTCTTCTTTTTTTCCTCATTTGTTTTGTAGTTACTTATACATTTGTTGATTAAAAAGGAGATGTTTTGCTATGGAATCTTCATTTATTATACCACTTTGATCAGACACGCGGGAGTGTCACGTTACACACAGCAGCTTTAATATGTCTTCCACTTTTGATACAGCAGGCCTGTGTCCAATCACAGAGATCTTCTCCTGCGACCTCTGACCTTTAGTCCTGTGTGTAGAGAAAGAGAAAGGCATTGGTTTCAGCAGAGGGAGGGGTGCAGGCGGGTTGTCTCTAACTGCAGACTGCTCAGCACCCCCTATCCCATTTTGGAAACCAACTTCATTCAAAACACTTGAAAATCCTCCACATCTGCAAGCAATTAGGTTTCACTACTTGCTCTGGATAAGAAATACACGCATACATTCACAAGCTCAAATCACAAACACAAACACAGCTAAGCTAATAATATTCAGGATCATACACTGAAAAATACACTTTAGAAATGCAGGTACAAACATAAATATATCCTTTGAGCACATGTGTAAGCCAGTTGGACACAAATCTATGTGACTGACTTACATGCAGGCCAGTTAGTAAATGTCCCTACTAGGGCTGCACGATATTGGCCAGAATGATTGTCATGATTATTTTGTCGAGTAATGAGATCATGGTTTTTGGTCACCATTATTATTTGATCTTAGTGACAGATACTATTTTGCTGCACTGTAATGTAAACAGAATACAGTGCATTTTTATATCTATAAAAATTACAACTGGTCCTTCTTAATCGCATAAATTTCTCTTAGAAGAAAATAAAGAGTCTAAACCAAATAACCTGTAGCAAAGTGGTTAGCCACTTTAGCCACTGTGAGACCCCCCCCCCGACCTTTTCCATGCAGCACAGGTTTTGCTACTTCGGAAAAATTATTGTGCGAGGGGATAAAATATGTTTTGTCCAGTAGATTTACTTTTTTCGCTGAAGCCTTCATGGCTCACTGTGGTTTGGTCATATGGCGTGTGATTGCGATTTCAGTGCAACTTTGTGAGCTGCGTGGATACGCTGACACAATGAACATTCACACTTTTGCGGAGAGCTGGATTGATGGATAGTTCATGTTAGCAACCATTGCACTGCTTTTCTTTGCCTAGACTTGTGGTGTGTTTTCAGGTGGTTGACAAAGTTGAGTTGTGCTGTTTCACGGTGCAGACACAACTTGATTTCTTCTTGGTTAGTGTCACTTGTGGTAAATCCAAAATATTTCAAAGAAACAGATGAATATCCTGTTTGAGGGACACGCTGTTCACATTCTGCTGTGCAAAGCATTTGATTTTTGTTGTTTATCTGTCTTTTAATATATTGTTACCAATCCAGGAAACTTAAAGCTTTGCGGGGCAGGGAACAGCTGTGATTGGTGTGTGCAGGCACGTAGTCAAGTGCTGATTCAAGGACTGCTTGATTTGCTTTTGGCTTTGCATTTTAAAAGGTGGGGCATACATTATAAATACAGTTTTTTTTAAATAATCACTTTATCTCGGAAGTGCCTCAAATGATGTAGTGGGTAACACATTTAGCAAACAAAAGGTTGGTCAGCTCACAAATTCCCCTTGGGGTTGCATCAGGAAGGGCATCATGTGTAAAACTTCAAGTAAACATGTGGAGCTATCTGCTGTGATCATTTGTAGCAAGGGAGGAATAGGAAGTTTTGCTTCTTCTGAATGTTCCACATTTTAAGTGATTCACATTTTTTATTTATCAGTCTACCCGTCAATTCTCTTACGCTTATCAGGGTTGTGGGAGCCTATCCCAAGACGAGGTACACCCCATACAGGTCGCTAATCTGATGCAGGGCTAGCGCAGAGAAACAGACAACCATTCAATTTAGAATCACCAACCTTAACGTAATGCCATTAACTTCAAGCCTTTAGCTTGTGGGAGGAAGAAGGAAGGAAAGAAGCATAATATATAAAAACAAAATAGACAGGATACCATCTTGAGGCCTAGAAACCAGTTGGCAACCCTTGGCAACCTTGCTAGGAAAAAATATGCATTCCCCGACAAATTGGCAAGTGTTTGCAAGAGGATGCTGGCTGTTGTTTCAAAAAAATCAATCGACGCTGCACGGAAAACCTCTTCAGCAGTGGGTTGGTCATTAGCACATTATCACAGCTGCCCATGGTCTGTGTGGAAGTTGTTGAAGTTTAATGCAAAACCCGAAACAGAGGATGTTCACTATAAAAGTTATATTTTAAAAGTTTTTCTCTAGGGATCGATATTTCACAGGGGGGTCACAGACCGGCCTCCAGGCCTGTGCAACCTGGGCCTAATGTGGTTTCTTACAGTGTAACCTGTTAAATTTTGTGTTTGTATCTGAAACCATCCACTTTGATAAAGCAACAACGCAGAGAAAACAGGCATTGCAGAGGACATAGCCTTAACAGTGCAATTCTCTGTTAGATTCAGTGGAAAATCCACCAATGAGAACATTTTTGCAGTGTTCTGTAATCAGTAAGAAAGGGGTTACTGTTTTGGTCTTTTGACCTTCATGATTATATAAAGTAAACTGCATCATAGTTTTAGAAATACAGAGTGAGTCTGTTCTTTGTGAGACTTCGTTACTGAATCATTCCTCAGACTGTCCTCAGTTAAGATGTCCTTTCTGATTTGAACCAGTTACCTTTTAATATAGTAGGACGCCTTCTACTCTGCTACCTGTCAGAGTTCTGGGGTTTTTGTCCAAAACTGAGCCAAAGACCTACTCTCCTGACATCTTTATAGCAGTAGTGTGATCATGAAGCACTTCTTATTTCTTGAACTTATCAGATGAACAAAACACAAACTTGTGGAAAATATTCTACTGCAGTGGAAAAGGCTGCAAAATATTTTTTTCTACAAGTTGCCAGCAGAATAGCTCATTCAATTGTATTTCTATATTTCCTGCTTGTTTTCCGATAGTTCACAAACTGTTACTGTTGTTTACAAAATAATATTACATTCACATAAGGATGGAAATGTGTTCTCAATTTGTTTCTGCCAAAGCCACAGATCTGCAACTAATGAGCGAGAGATGAGGAAAAAAACTGCAAAACGTGCAAACGGGAAATACACTGCATTTGAAAAGTAGTGCAACTGTGAAAAGGACTCTGGAGGAGAAAAGTCTTTTAGGCACAAAGCAGTGAAAGGGAAAATAAGCATCTGCAACTGTTTTAAAATAGATTCAGAAAATATCACTTTTTTTCATGCCTTTTATTAACAATAAACATTGTAATGAGCTGTAAAGGAATACACGTCCTTCTCTTCTTACTAATCCAACTTTTGTTTCACTAAACAGGCTTAGTTATGACTGCTTTGTAGCAGGCAAAACAGAAACATTTCTAGCTGGTTGGCCATTAGAGAGTGGTGGCCTTTGAACATGCCCCACATTAAAAACAATTTAGTTAATTAGCTAACAGCGATCTGTATTCCAAGGGCTAATTTCGTAAGTGCCTGTCAGCTTGATGGTGGCTTTGGCCAAATTGATTACACAGTATGCACTTTTACCTCACTGTTGCAGAAGTTAGTGACTTTGGTGCGGCACCAAAATGTCCAGCGAATGACCAGCAGATGGGAGAAATGGCACCTTTAGTCCCTCTGGAATGCTGCTGCTGTTGTTTTTTTTGCAATGGTTTGCAAATGGTTCTGAAATTCCAAATTCCCCCCACACACACACTTTGAAAAGTAGGTGTGTGTTTGATGATGAGTGTGACATGTCACCTTATCAAGATTAAATGGTTAAAGATTCACTGGGATAAGATTGGTGCGATGTGGATAATCATTACATTAATGACGCGCGCTCACATGGAGTGTAATTTAAAAGCAATTATGAGATCGGTAACCTTTTTAATCCAATCATCAGCTAGACTCAGTGCTAGGTGTCATGCTGTATCACCTGAACCTGTGGCAAAAAAGGAAACATGAATAAATTGTTAATCAATCACAGAGAAGGGGTCTACTCTGACAGGTAAGTCAGACAGAGTTAACATATTGATACAGGCACCGACTTTTACCGAGCAGAGTAGGGGGTATGGAACTGATTCTGTAGAAATATTACATTACACACTTCTCCCCACATTTTCCTGCTAGTTAAATTCATCATAGCTCGCACCATATTTTCCAAAAAGAATTCCATGCGCCATACATAAATAGTAACACAGATGCACACGCAGGCATGCACACTCAAACACAGGCCTGCAGTTTTGCCACAGGATGCTGTTTTCCAGCTGTTTAAACCACAGCTCAAATTAGCTGCTCAGCCATTGGAAGGAAAGGCAGGCAGGATACCAGTAATTACTGTCTGATTGGTAGAGTGGCTGCAATTAGCAAGTTTAAGTCTTGAAGATTTGCATACATATAAAAAAGCTCAGGGAAGCAAGGTGCAGTTGCAGGAAATACTCTTATATTGCAGCAATCCATCGCAGGAGGTAAAAAAGGACTTATGTATGTATGAAAATGCTCAAATGGTCAAAGGATCTCACAGAAAATACTCTTTTTACACCACAATTGTGTCATCACAGTCAAAATAGTGCTAGGCATGAAATGGACATCATCCATTAAAATGGGCGTGACAGAACCTGTTCGCTCCCTATACAGAATCTGCATGTTTCCACCCCAGCAGCAACCGAGGAGAGTCTCAGCAGTGGTCCACCCTTATCACAGCACATTTAACAGGGGGCTAATCCAATCAGGTGGGATAACAGGGTTGCTCTCTGTGAGTGGAGGAGGATCAGGCGACTGCTCCTCTGCTTCCCATTAGTGTGTGTCTCTCCAGCCGGGCCTATCCTAATCCCATTTCCCCATCTAAAGCCTTAACCCAAACAAGCACACAGGACAATAATCTCCAGTCACACTTCTGTCTGCCGCCCCGGGCTTTCTGATGCTGCTAATGGAGGGCTAGCAGGAGAGATGCCAAGAGACCGCTGGGACGACTAGATGTGGTTTGTTGTTAGCCAAAGAACAACAACATCCACAGTATTTTCTTTACCTCTCCTCTATAATTTTTGCCTCTTTTTTAAGTAGAATTGTGTATCGGTTGCTGGTTTGTGTTTCCTTTTTACACCCAAACAAATTTAGCCACAGAGATCCGGGCTAAGCAGAGATCGTTTTTCACTGCGAGCGTGTCAACAGCATTGTTTCATAAACACATTTGATTGTAAGTAATCTTATTGTCCTCACCATATTCATTGCTTTGAGAGCTGTTTAAAAAGATATGTTGTGAAGTTAGAAAGGAATAAGCACAGATTTGTGGCATGGTCAGGAAAGTCATTAGATTCCTTTTCTGAATTCATTCAAATAAAAAAATATATAGAGAGACATGGGAAAAGAGAGGTTTTGGCTTTGTATCCCCATCTTTCTGTCCCCGTTGAAAGCACATGTGCCCCAGATGCAGGGTCCTCATCCAAACCCAAGCTCATCCAGACGCCACCCCGAGTGTCTCAGATCACTTACACACTCTCCAAGGACCTTGGAAAAAACAACCTCATCCACATTTCTCATTTCTCTTTGTTTCCATAAGAAATATGTAACCCCAACTTCCTAATGAATTCCAACTGAAATATGGTTGGTGTAACAGTGTGTACCTCAAACAAGGCTTTTCAGCTTAGTATTTTCATGCTTCATATGGAACATATTATGCCATTGTACAAATTAGATCATTGGATTTTAATTTAACGGTTTTTTTTATATTTGGAAAAAAAAAAAGACTTGCGTTCATCATCTTCATTCTTACCCTTTTCTATACTAACCCCCATTTAAACTTAAACTTTATAGTCTTGAATGGCAGTAAAGTTTCACTCCCTGTAGTGCTTTGTGTCTACAAACTATGTGAAGTTATATATGCACAGCTGGCAGCAGAGTTTAATCTCAATCATCAGCTTTTTTGTCTTCTTACTGACAAAGCCTGGTCTGATTTCTTTTCCAAATATCTTTTTGAAGCCAGAACCATGTTATAAGGTTTATATATTGAGATTGTTCATATTTGTTGGTAATAAACAGCCTAATATGATTTATATTAGTGCCAAGGAAGCAGAAAACAAAAGGGAGTTCTTTATCCTCACCTTTGCCAAGTGCTTGGTCATAGAGAATCACTGGATTGTCTTTCATCAGGATTCTGTATTTATTAGTGTAATGCTAATACTGTTTGCCCTACAATATAAATCATCTCGATATGACTGTGAAAGCTATCTAAATAAAACTGAGACGAATTGAAGTAAATGCTGCATTCCAAGAAGTTCATCAGTGTTTCTGGTGAGTTCAAAGACCGAGTTGAATAAGCATATTTGGGCAATTTAACAGGGACAATATGGTTCACGTGAGCAGCCTGTGGGCAGCTTTAGATCGCCCGTTTCTGGTCTATTTGCCTGCCATGCAAAAGAGCCAAGTTATAACATACAAAGAGCTGAACTGAAACCAAGTGTCAAAATATTGTTAAAACAATGAAAACTGTTCACGGCAGTAACTGTTTGTACTTTTCATGGTTTTTTTTTTTTTTTTTCATTTTTTTTTGTTTCTCC
>VURO01020838.1:0-16860 GCA_015108175.1 Pelvicachromis taeniatus
CCCCAAAAAACCAACCATCCGTTGTCGTCGGTCCTCCCGCGTCTCATCACTCGGCCAGCTGTTTCCGATCAGCCGTCATCTACGACCAGCGGCATTTAAGCTGGATGCAGCGACCATCGAAGTGGGATTATTACACTGAACTGGAACTGTTGGCTAGCGAACCTGCTAACTGTGATTTTCTGCTCTTCCTCTTGAGGAGAGTCGGGTGAAGAGAAGTTTCGGGGAGCATCACTCGTGCACTGGGCTACCACAGACAAGGAGACACTCGGGAGCAAAGGAGGAGCACAATTGGGAACTGCAATATTTCTGAACTGTTGGAATACGTTTTGGAGCTCTGTAAGTAAACGCAGTGCTCCAAAACGTATTCCGTCTTTTCACCTCAGTCTAAAAACCGCGCCTGGGTCCTCTTTCCCTCTCACTTCCATGACAATTCCATCTGAGAAGGGAATAAGAGCCGGTCTCCAACAACCGCCGGTCTCTTTTAAACGCCGGGCCGGCCGAATAATTTTTTTGAATAAACGCCCGGGCCACTAATGGAAGATATATGGTATTAATTTCATTTTACAAACCACTTTTGTTTTTTAGCATGCCACAGCACTACGTCTGAACATTGGTACAGTCTCAGTGGCCATAGTTAGCCCTATTAAGAGCAGGTAAAAACACAGCATTTCTTTAACACACAGAAAATATATATGTTTATCCACAGAAACACTACTAAAACCAAGTCAAACCAGTAAAATGAGAATTGTAGAGATACACACATTTTGAAATTCTGGGGTTACACAATATTCTTCTTGCTGCTTCCTCTGCATGTCCTCCTTCACTACATCCACGAACCTCCTTTGAGCTATTCCTCTTCTCCTGTCTGGCAGCTCCATATTTAACATCCTATTTCCATTACGTCC
Source organism: Pelvicachromis taeniatus (assembly GCA_015108175.1). Taxonomy (NCBI): domain Eukaryota; kingdom Metazoa; phylum Chordata; class Actinopteri; order Cichliformes; family Cichlidae; genus Pelvicachromis; species Pelvicachromis taeniatus. Next base: position 906 of record VURO01020838.1, read on the forward strand.
ACTGCACATGTCAGCTTTGACTTACTGTATAACCAGTAGCCTTTATAAGTTTTTTTCTCTTTTACTGGTTTGTTTATTCCCACTTGTTTGCCTTCATAAAAAGTACGCGTTTTTATGGTTTCAGAAATATATAAAATACATAACCACATTATCTTAAGAAGCAGAAGTTATGTGTTGTTCGTGGCACAGAATGTGTTGAAAACATGCATCAAAGAAACAAAGCAATTGTAAAGTCACCTTGTCAGTAAAACATCATGTTAAAAGCTTTTACAAGGTTTTTGGTTTTCTTCCACATGTGACACTATGTCGCTCAATTCTACACTGGCAGAGAACAAGTGCTGTTTTAGTGTTTAGTGATGGACAGAGAGGACACACTCCAGTGATACCCTTAAGCAGGGCAATATTAAATGTCCCATTCATCATGGAATGCATTAGAGGGGTGGGGAAAAAGAGAGCCACCAGCAATTTGAACAATTTTCTGGTCGTGGGAACTGCTCCGTTTTGGGTCCTCACTCTTTTCCTATTTTCTCTTCATCCATTCACACTTCTATCCGTTCTTTCGGCAACTGACTAACATGGCATGCCTGATTTTCTTTGGGTCATAGCCTGTGGTACAAATCATTAGTTGACACTTGGAAATATTCACTCGTGAGACTGCAGCTTTCATGAAACAGCAAAAGAATAACAGGGACCGCTTCTGACCCTGAACAATGAGCATGACCTCGGTATGCACAGCTGCTTGTCACTTCAACTCCCATTTTGTCTTTTCAACTTGTTTCCTTCTGGTCAAGATAACATGACACAGTAAGGACGCCTGAAGAAAGAGGACTCTCTTCTCAGACACTTAGTGGTCACTGAGACAAACAAAGTGCATCTTACACACAAAAAAAAAACTGATTAGACTTTGGCTAAATGTAATACAAGAGAAGCTCAAACATTCTGAAATGAGTCACCAAACCTGAACTTGACCTGACCTGCCAAAAGCACAGGAAATGAGCATTTGCAGACAATATCAAGAACTGCAAATGGAAAGTGAAGTTTTTTTAATTGCATTTATGAACTTGTGCGTGCATGAAAGTGAAGCAGCAAAAATTGCTGGCCTACTACGAAACTGAATCAGCGTGAAGACCTGCCTCGAGCCGCCCCGACTGTAGCTGTTCTATGGGTGTGCATTTTTGTGTCCTTATTAGCGCTCAGAAATAAACTGGATGAATGACAAAGACAGTTCTTTCGTGAATTGAAGTCTTGTCTTGCCAGCAACAAGCTTTGAGGGAGGGTGTAGCCCTTCATCTGTGCAACAGCAGTCTGAACTGCATCCATGTTGGCTCTCACACTGAATCCAACTTTCTGCTGGAGAGAAGTGACAGATTTCTGTGTTGACACCATCCTTTCTCTGAGGAAGGCCTTTGGATGGAGTGCTAAAATGATGAATTCGTATCTCGTGGGATAGGGTTTGGGTGTTAACATTATATATGACTCTTTTTACAAGCTAGGCTTGAGGTCTGAATATGACAGCAGAAACTGTTTATTAGTTAGGAAAATTTGATTTTTGTCAGCCTGCACGCAAAGTCATAGAGTGTGACAGCAATTAATGAGGATGGATTTATTGGTTTGCAAAAGGACTTTCGGTGTTGGAACAAGAAAAAACAGCATATATCTGAAATAGAAACGTTTGAAGTTGTCTTTAATGGTAACAGCTGATCTAACACAAATGGAAAAAAAAAAGTGTTACATATGCCACCTATACTTTAAACACAGACATTCAAGTGACGCTGAATGAATTATCATGATGTGGCTGAAAAATGAAGCTAACAAAAGTGAAGAAATCTGCAGCTCCTCCAATGGCCACGTGAGGCTGCCTCGCTTTAGCAATGAAAACAACATTTTTACAGCCAGAATAGAAAATTTACTTTAGAGTTTATAAATTATTTAATTGTTGACAACATCCACACAATGGGTGACTTTTATAAAACTCCATCCAACCATCTATCTTCTTAAGCAATTATGGAAAGAAGCTGCATCCTTTCCCAGCTGTCATAGGATGAGAGGTGGGGTACACTCTGGACAGACTGCCAGTCTATTGTATTCGCTCTCACACTCACATCTACTGTCCAATATAGAAATACCATTTAAACTAACACCATACATGTATTAGGACTGTGGGAGGAAGCTGAAGTATGTGGTAGAATCCCTCACGGCACACAGCAAACATGCAAACTCCAAACAGAAAGGCGCCAGTAATCCTTTGCTAGGCTTCACCTCCGCTAATTAGAGTCACTGAACAGAGGACTCGCAGCTGTGTTTGTTTTGTTGGCACCTTCTGGAGCATTTTTAATGCAATTATCTGAAAAATAATATGCTTCCTGTGCAGTACAGCATGCCCAACATGTTGAAATTATAGTACTTCATTAGACTGTTACTTAGCGCTAATTGTCATGTTTCCATGTCTGTGCATCACAGCCCTATGTAGCTTGCTAACCTAGCTTGTTAGCATTAGCTGATAACTTAGTATTTTAAACCAAAATAAGGTCAACAAGTTTTGGTTGAAATGACAAAATAATAACTACATTTTAAAGCAAGACAGTAATGTAATGTGTTACTGTACTAAATTCAGAAAGTACATTACAATTATTTTGTTACATGCATTAGATTAAGGTTCTTTTTTTCTTCCTGTACACTTCATTTCATTACTGGTATCAGTTTGTGTGCTGGGAGGAGGAAAATGGTGGAGTGATCTATAGCTTACGAGGAATGGAGACATAGATATTACTTTTATTTTTATTACAAAGAAAGACAAGATCATGATGGTGAAACAACTGCTTTATCCTGCTAACAAAACTTTGGCTCTTTGCAAGTGTCTGCACAGATAGCAGTCTAACAGGAAGCTAGCCAAGGATTTGCTTTGTTTTGTCAGTCTTGTGTTCATACATAAAAACTGAAACATCCCAACTGTGTCTTCATTACAATTAGAGATCAGTGTGTGGTATAAACTGTAAGTTTATATTAGCTTAGTTTATGTTTCAGTTTATTTTATGAAGTAATGCAAATATAACAACTAGTTTAACAAATTACTCTGTTGGTGACATCACAGTGCTTCTGTTCATCTTTTACATACAGTCTTTGATTATTAGACATCACATAAGCTACACTTCTTTAACTTTTCTTGAGTTAAAACCCAATTTCATGCACACGCTGACGATCAAAAGAATAGTACATTAGATGTGTACAAATGTTATTTTCTTGCGTGTAGTAAAAGAAACGTATACTCTCCACGTTCACAGCAGAGCCCAGCATGTATCCCACACAATAACGCTATGATAAGTTTACAATGTGCCTCCTGTGAGACTAGTTTACCCAAAGACCACGACAGCCTCATGGGTCTCAGTCTAGACACAACAAACGTCTGTCCACACTCGCCTGTTTGTCAGCCCTGTCACATTTTCACTCCCCAGGCACCAGGGCAGCCATGCATGGCCCCCCCCTCGTCTAACGATGACACGGCAGATAAATAAAATGGATCTACACTGGAGGTGAGTATGGTGGGAGAGAAACGGAAACTATTCAAGCAATGCAATCCCAACAAAAGGGCCAAGCGCTCAGGAATTCCGTGCCGCAATCACTCACTTGCGCTACAGTAGGGAAGGAAAGGAGACGAGCAATAAAGATAAAGAGCTTGTGTATGTCTAAGTTTCCATGTAATTTCATGTTGTTTGGATAGCGACGGACTGGCTGTCTCTTTTCTACTCTTCATAGGCTAAAAAAAGAGCTGAAGTCATAATTAGCACACTAACTTCACAAATAACATAATATACACCTTCTGAGATGATGCGCTGACAGATGTAATGGGTGGAATCATCTGAACCTCACACATGGCGGGAAGGGACACACACACGCTCACACACACACACACACACACACACACACACACACACACACACACACACACACACACACACACACACACACACACACACACACACACACGCCATCTCCCACATAGAATCTATGGCGTTTAATCAAGTGCTGTGAATTATTGGGTCTCATCGATGTGAAATAATTGAATTTTCCATTCTTTCATGAGCAGTGGTGACAGGTAACCGCAAAACACTGGGCTCTAATTAATAGTCTCTATGTGACACATGCCTCGGTCCTTACAGTGTACGGTCGAAAAGCTGCACTTACTCACAGACGGGGGACCCACATGTGTGAGCAACATACTCAGACGTATAGATAAAAAGGCGCGCAGCAACACATACAGTGACACTTGCAGACCCCACACTTTTGCTGGCCTCACACACACAGCCAGCATTTGTGTTTCATTAAACCTCAAGCACCATGCCTCCACTCTGTGGTTAGTCGTCACACAGACATCTTTGATGTGATTCGCGACAGAGACACATTTGTTTGGCTTTGTAATAAAAACAATATTCCATCTTACATTTTATAATTATGTCTCAGCTTTCAATGGCACCCCCCCCCCCCCCGACCCCCTCCTCTCCTGGCCTAAATATATGCCTGTTAGGCTCCAAGCCCTCGCAGCTCAGAGCGCAGCAGTAAAAACCCTGATCAGAATCAGATGGGGGACACACATGAGCGGGGTAACATCACAGCTCAGAGAGGCCTGTGGAAAGTCTTATCACAGACCTGGTGCAAACCCCCTTTTAACTCGCTTTCTAACCGCAAATATCGCTGAGATTAGGACGTCAGCGTAGACACGGCCAAGCTTGATGTATTGATGGCTTACGATCCCAGTCATTATACTAGGATAAAGGCTCTTTATTGGTGTTTTATTACGCATATTTCAAAATTAACAGGACTTGATCTTCAAGAAAGCATTTCACATGTACTACATAATAAAAATACATGGAAACATCTGTCTGCCAGGAGCAAAGTTGCCATCTACAGCTCAAAACAACGATGTTAATCACTCAAAGAGAAGTGCGCCTAGGCGCGACGCAAATGGGAGAAATTATTGAGAAGCAGCTATTAAAATATCAAAGATGAGTGATGGAATAATGTGGTAGGTGGCATCATACAAGCAACACATTCATTTGAGCTCCAAGCTCCTTTTGGAGATCACTGTTTCCCTGCTTGTTTGTGATAACTCCATAGATACAGCAACATAGTTTTAAATACATTCGCCAAGAAATGACAGTTGTATTCAGTCATTAAAATATTAACACTCTAATAATTAGTGTCATCAAGTCTATAACTCTATCAGGTATATTTCTACTCAGTCTTAATCTCGAAGCATGCACGAGCCAGAAAACACTGACGTCTTTAGCCGATTACCTATACTAGCACAATGGCTCTATTCACACAACTGCTTTATCTGCCAGTCTAGATAACAGCGCTAGCTACAGATTACATACTTGCACACCTATCTATCATCTTTTGGCCCTCTCTAGCAACAGTAGTCACAATACAGCATCACTGTATCAATTCAGCTCGTTTCCATTCAAATAATCTGCTCAGTTCATCTAAGGCGCTTTTGCACACAGGAGGTACGTACGCTGGCTGTTATTAGGCCATGCTCTGCGTAATGACTACCTTTGGATTTATGGTATAATCGCAACAGTCTACTTGCCTATTGGTAATTGCTTCCAGTAATACCACCATAATACCGCAGCAATTTGCCCCTCGATTAACGTATCCATCTGCACTGTGGAGACTTTTACAGGCATCAAATTGGGCGAACTTACGCTTTTAATGGGGACATTCTTTTCGCCATCAGGCCAGCAAAACCTTCAGAGGTGAGCCCAGCCCTTTCAACCTTCAAGTGAAAGATTTACTGTTTAGGCAGCTCACGCTACTGACATATACGATCTCATTTACCTCCTCCTCTCAATGCGCCGCGATGACACGGCTTTGTTTTTGTTGGTTTACACCGTGTCCAGGGCAACTGTTGTGTCTTTAGTTGTTTGGGCAAAGATGAGGGAAGCAATGGTATCATGCCCTGGCTGTACCTCCTCCTCCTCGTTCTCTGCGCTTCCTCTACTGTTCTCTCACTCTTTATGTCTCCTGTTTGTTTACCCGTCTGTCTTGTTGTCCTTCAGTTTGTGAGTTTTATGCACGACACCTTCGTCCCGGACTATTCGCCAGTGATTGTGTATGACTGTTTTTATAAGTTTATCCTCATCCTGGTTATCTGCTCCAGTTCACGAGTCATTTTCTACAAGACCATTCTGCTTGTTGCACTCGCTCTCCGTCTGCCATCAGTCCTCTGTCTGCACACCTGACAACTACGTTTTCCCCCCAGGGCTACACGCTCCGTCTTCAAAGATCCATCCACTCCAATTACCTGACTATTCACAACAAGCTACTTTTAATCATTGCCAACTTCAGTATGTGCGTCTTGCCTCTTGGGGTCCAGAAATTTTCAATCAACATAACAAATGGCGGTGATTAAAGTGTGTCTGCATGTGGCGTGCATTGCAGGAGGTCTTTTCTGATGGTATCAAGAACCTGGAAATCATAACTGACCTCAGAGCCACATCAACACAGCAGTCCTTCTAGTACAGCAACTTGTATTAACACAGGTAGGATGATATTAGGATGCTCTTTACAATCCTACAAAGCAACTGAAAGTATCGTACTTATAAAAAGAAATGTGTGTAGAACAGGGCAGCTAAGGGAAGTCGGCAAGTCAGATCCATAACTTCAGGATAAGGATTGGCTCTAAGGGCTGGGTAGGGCGGGCGGCGGTGCGCGGCCCACTTTGCAGGGCTCTTCCTAGGCTGGTGGAGCAGTCGCTCCTCATTTCAATCAAAGACTGTTTTTTAACCAAAGTTAGAAACCTTTAAACTGCGAATACTTCTGTGACGATACCTGTAGAGTTTCTGTTTGCCTCACGCATTTTATCTCTTTACAAAACCTGCATAATATAATGCTAAACATGATGTTACATTATAAATTATTTTGGTTACTATTGCAATACAGCTGAAAGTAAGTACTGTCCTTGTTTTTGAAAGCTATATCTATCCTTATTCCTTTTTTTAACACATCAAGTTTTGTGAAATATTGTTAATATGATTCTGGTTGTATCATCCTGGCATAGACTATGTGAATATTCTTGTCATTAAGTCTTTACGTAAGCAATTTAATCTTTTAATATTTTTAAAAATATATATTAAATTTAGGGGTGGGAATTTAATACATTAATTGTGATTAATGTATTGAATTCCCAATACATTAATTAATTATGAAAAAAAAATAAATCACACTTTGCATTCCAAGCAAAGGGGAACATTTGGCAATGCACAATTTCCTGGTATACTGATTACACTGATGCACACATCAGAGCTACAAAGATGCTGTGTCCAAATTCAGGGGTAGCATGCTTCGAAGGACCCAACCTACCCGGTCCACGTAAGGTGCGTCCGCCGAAGACCGGGTAGGCTGGAAGTGAGCGGCTGTGAAATTGGACAGTCTAGCCTTCGTTCTATTCCCGCCTTTACTTCTGCGTTTTTCCGGTCGCCCTTACTACTGCTTCATCATTCGAGTTAGGTGCCTTGTTATGCTTTATTGATTCATAGGTCAGTTTTACATCCTTAACAAGGAAAAAAACATTCCTCTGGAAAAAGATCAGGTACAAGGACTGGACAGAAAATGAGTGAAAAGGCAGTGAATGTCCAAAGAAAGACTTTAAAAGACATCCTGGTATTATATTGTGTACAACTTTAAAACATATTACAAGAAAGTCTGGCCCCTTATAAGCAAAATGTAAAGAAATGAATACTGCACAGTACATCTTCTGGCCACTTTAACTTGTAGATCTGTCCTTTGGTTTAACAAAGTCTCACACAGCAATTACAGTGAATAGGGTGGGTTGTGAACGAGGACTGTGTTGTGTCTATTCACTCTCTGCTGCTGGATATTTGTACACAACACAATTCTCTTTCAGACACTTCAGGAAATTTTGGTAGAAGCATGGTAGAAGTATAGATTGTAAAAGATGGCTGTAGTTGCTATGAAGTCATCCATTGGATTGTGGAGCTCATTTTGCATTTGTTCTCAAACTGTATGGAGCACACGGCCTGCTAATGAGTGCTAAGTAACACACTAAACTGAATTTCAAAGGTTTAACACAGACTTCATGATTAGGCTGTATCACAGAGCTGGCCATGCTGTTTGTCAGATGTTGTATTAACAAAGCTCCAAAAGCCACCAACAGCAAAACTACTCCGGACATCCAGCTCAGACACGCCATTTATCAAGGGTGAAGCTTAGAAAACAGTTAGCAGCTATAGCTGGATGTGTCTGGATCCACTTATCATGCTCCTAAATTAATAAAGTTCAAATACAAAAAAATAAAATAAAAAATCATGCCCTTATCAGGTGTTGTGAAGGGGCAAAGTGTCTTTTTTAGAGTGGGTATCAGGGTGTAATTGAGTTCCTGCCTCAACTAACATAAAGTATTGGAAGGCTAGCACACTAACTAGCATGTTCACATTTTCAAGATGCTCACAATGCAATATGAGAACCAGCAGAAGATTTCAATACAGTGCAGTTTATGTAGAAAAAACAGCTTTCTGAGGGAGTATTGAAGACACACACACACACACACACACACACACACACACACACACACACACACACACACACACACACACACACACACACACACACACACACACGCACACACACGCACACACACACACACACACACACTTGGGTACCTATAGTACATTTTCATGTCTGTTTGAGTTTTTAGAACACGTCTTATTGTTAGTACAGTTTGCACTGATAGTGGATAACCTTCTTAATATTATTCTATACAATTTGTTACATATTTACACATCAATGTATTTAAAACAGCAATATAAAGTGTACTACTATTTGCTTTTCTTTGTTAAATCCATTTGTTTTGTAAGGTTTGATTATGGGCTTGTTTTGTAGTACAGCAATACATTTGTGCGGCACAGGTGTACTTACGGAGTTTCCATGCTTTTTCTGCAGTGAGTTATTGAAAGAGGGGGGTCTGGAAGATAGGAAAAAAAACAAAAAACACTGTAAACTGTAATTTAAATACACTGGTAGGGGAGGGAGAAAACAAGCATTTCACTTAGAAGCTGTACAAATAAAGGAAAGGTCATTTGAAGCAATCCAATGAACTGTTTTCATTCCTATTCATTTTCAGCCGAGTCTCAATATTAAGATTCATAATGTGTCTTTTTGCCATACACGATAAACATGTCTGACCCAACACATTTACATAAAAGGCTTATAAAACTAGACTCACCAAAGGCAACATTAGCATTGCTGCTGCAGAGCTTGGAGCAGGATTTGAACATGAGTGACAGAACAGCAGTACAATGCAACAGAGGCTTAAAAAAAATCAACATAAAAAAATGATTGTCTGCAGCCAAGTATCGATCACTTTTAGATTTTGATGGTTATGATGGCAGCGCGAAGCAGCAGATCACGCAAAAGAGAAAAACGAGTACAGCACCAAATAATGTGTTATTCCATAAATACTCAAATCAATGAAAAACTACTCTTTTAACAACTTGAAACAATGTTCCAACCTTGTTTTTGGTAAAATGCAAAGTTTATATTTAGGAACACCCAATCAACTGCTCATAAATGCAAATAATTAGCCAATTTCTTGGCAAAAATGTATTGTATTCAGGCATGTAGACATGGTAAATGCTAAAGTTGAATGTGGAATGGCTGTTGGTGCCTCTACTACTATCTACTGGGATTTTCTCAACCATTTCGAAGGTTTACAGAGAGTAGTCAAAAAAAGAGAAAATATCAAGTAAGTAGCAGTTCTCTGGACGAAAATGTGTTATTGATGTCAGAGATCAGAGGAGAATGGAAAGACTGCTTTGAGTTGATAGGTAATTCAAATACCATCTTGTTACACCCAAGGTATGCAGAAGAACATAATTTATACTCAGCAAGTCAATCCTTGAAGTGGATGGGCTACAGCAGCAGAAGACCACACCAGGTACCAACCTTATCAGCTAAGAACAGGAAACTAAGGCTACAGTTTGAAGAGGCTCACCAAAATTGGAAAATAGAAGCATGGAAAAACATTATGTGGTTTTATGAGTGAATTTCTGCTGTAACATTCAGCTGGAAGAATCAGATTTGGCGTAAACAACATGACAGTGCGGGCGAAGCGCTGCTGACTTCAACTGAGAACATTGTCGGGCGGTGGATGGAATACTTCGAGGACCTCCTTAATCCCACTGGTACGTCTTCCACGGAGGAAGCAGAGTCTGGGGATAACTCACCCATCTCCGGGGGCGAGGTCATTGAGGTGGTGAAAAAACTCCTTGGTGGATGAGGTTCTCCCTGAGTTCCTGAAGGCTCTGGACGTTGTAGGGCTGTCTTGGTAGACACGCTTCTACAATGCTGCATGGAGATCAGGGGCGGTACCTCTGGATTGGCAGACCGGGGTGGTGGTTCCCATCTTTAAGAAGGGGAACCAGAGGGTGGGAAAGTCTATGCCAGGGTCTGGAAATATGAGTCCGTCCATTAGTCGAACCTCGGACACAAGAGGAACACTGGACCAGCTTTTTATCCTCTCAAGGATACTTGAGGGTGCATGGGAGTTTGCCTAATCAATCTACATGTGTTGTGTGGGCCTGGAGAAGGCATTCAACTGTGTCCCTCCATGTGGGAGTATGGGATGTCTGGCCCATTGCTACGGGCCATTTGATCCATATACAACAGTTGCAAGACATTGGTCCACATAGCCAGCAATACATCGGACTTGTTTCTGGTGGGTGATGGATTCTGTTCATAATTTTTATGGACAGAATTTCTAGGCATAGTGTGAAGCGGTGGGAATGAGAATCCGCACTTCCAAATCTGAGGCCATGGTTCTCAACTAGAAAAGAAGAATAAACGCGAAGCTCTCAATTTACCGGTCGATCTACGTCCGTACCCTCACCTACTGTGAGCTGTGGGTAGTGACAGAATGAACGAGATCGAGGATACAAGCGGCAGAAATGAGCTTCCTCCGAAGGGTGGCCGGACTCTCCCTTAGGGATAGGGTGAGAAGTTTGGCCATTCAGGAGGGGCTCAGAGTAGAGCCGCTGCTCCTTCACATCAAAAGTTGATGTGGTTCAAGCATCTCCCGGTGGTGTCCCACCAGGAGGAGGCCCCGGGCAAGACCCGGGACTCGCTGGAGGGATTATTTCTCTCAGCTGGCCTGGGAACGCCTTGATGTTTTCCCGGACAAGCTGGAGGAGGTGGCCCCCTGGGCTCTCTGCTTAGGCTGCTGCCCCCATGACCTTGCCACAGATAAGAAGAAGATGGATGGATGCTTTCTGACATTGTTGTTGTTGTCTTTAGTTTTTAACAAATAACATGTGTTTCAATAAACACAAGAAAAAAGGAGTGTGAAGAAATTTAAATAAAACAATATTGGAAAGAAAACAAGTGAGATGGGAGAATAAAATCAAAGAATAGGAAATGCTAACCAGAATATTTATGGATGATGATACAATGGTTGCTGCAGCGCCTCCACAAGGTTAAGCCACTGACATGTTTCAGGTTTTTAGGACTGGCTTGGTGAAAGTGGGGAGTTTTTAAATATAACAAGTTTCCCCTCACCTCTTTTCCTCTTGAGTTTTCTCCGCCGCTGCTTGTTGACAAAGCAGGCAGCCATGGTACTGAAAAGGACAGCTGCTGCCAAGAAGCAGATGGTGGCCACAATACCAGCCACCACAGGCCGTGCCAGTCCACGCTCCTCCACCAACTCTGGAGGAGGGAAGAAATCTGAGGGCGAATCAGGGGGAAGAGAGAAAGACATAAAAGCATAATGAAGCTGAACAGCAAATTCATGACAGAAACAGAGCCCTACAGTCCAGGTATGAAGACACTGAGGAAAAGTGCAAAATTTTGTGTGCTCACTGAACTTTTGACAAGGACATCCAATGCTATCGTCAACATTTCTGGCAAAACAGAGACATTTACTATGAGCTATACCACACATATGTGTGTGTACAGGTAAAGAGCACAGTGTCCCTGGCAAGAACACGCTGCTCTTTGATTAAAACTAAACCAGGACTTTCTGCTGTTGTCTGACAGCTTCAGCTGCAAAATTAGAGACGCAGAGTTCACTTGTTTCTGTGTTCCTGTAGAAGAGCCTCCAAACGGTGTACGAATAAAACATTCTGGCATGTCCAATGTTAGGGTTGAAAATGTTTGATTTTTTATTACATAAAGCTGTTTTAATTATTTTATTTATACACAATGCAATTGTGCACATAACCGAGTTGGCGCTCCGTGTTTTGAGGGTTAGCGCTATGAGTTTCGTCCAGCGCTATGACTGGCCTGAAATATTGAAGAGTGGACGTAGAGCGCTTATTACACCGATAATGGTAAGAATAGTCTCTGGGTCAGGAAGTCGGGACAAGATGTCCTGAACTGGGCCTCAGAATCAGTAGATACCCAAGTCTACGTAGGATCGGTTTTTCTGTCTGTCTTTTTGATTCCCGGAGAGGCAGATACGAGGCGAGGTCGGGACTGAACGGGGAGGATTCGCAGCAGACTGCCGGGAGAAGCCATAATAATATTTGTTATTGTTGCAGTGTAAAACCTGCACAGCCTGATTCAGTGTCATCCTTTCTGTGAAGCAGACTATTGTATCACGCAAAGGTCCAGCGCTGTAGTCTTGTAATTTCAACTGCTGAAGCAAATAAAATCTCTTTAAATGACAGATATTTCTCCTGAATTCCTTCTGAAAAATTTGAACACGACACCAATAAAATTCAAATATATTCAAGCTGACCTTTACTGCTGCATGTGTCTTCTGCATGGTGCGTGTCACAATGACTAAGCAGAATGCTAACTTTTCCTCATATTCAGAATTTACTACATAGAGGGCAATGTAATTCAAGCACTGCCTTGATTGATTGCTACCTCTTTAATGTGATTAGACAAAAAGGAAAATCTTGTGTCTGATAAAATTCAGTTCCAAGGTTTTCCTTTGTGGGTTTTCTAAAAGGTCCAACGTTTAATTGCTTAGTGTCTGCTGAACAGGGTACAGGGTTGAGAAAAATGTATGAATAAATTTAGTTAGTATGAAATCTGTAATTCTATAAATGTTTCATGTGTTCTGCTTCTTTACCTTGAGCCAGAGGACAGAGGAAGATCAAATGTGGCGTTTGAAAAAGACATTAATGTTAATAAATGCAAAAACCTCAGGCAGGAAGTAAAAGTTTGACAGTGAGTTCATGAAATGTGGACAAGAACACTAGTTTATATTTATTACTGATATTGAAAAATGTTACTTGCCAGAATTAACTTGAAGAGGAAAGAAGGGAGAAACCCTGTAAGACCAATGAGTCTGTTGAAGTGCCAGTCACCAAAGTTAGTCTGCTCCATTAGACTTCTATGTTAAAGTTTTACATTTTGCTGCATGCTAAGCTACTGTACAGCAGATTAATTTTCTTTAGCACTCATCTGTCTGGATGAGGCGTAAGTTTAAAGATGTGGTGCTTTGATTGACACTTGTGCCCACTGAGGCAGCTGTAGCTGATAGCTGGCCTAGCTAGGCCTCAACGCTGCTAATTTGGAAAACAAAACCCCTCTTCAGTGCTTGTGCTGCTGGTGCTTGTTGGAGGACTTTAAGTAAATTACCTGACAAATCATATGTCCTGCTGTATAATACAGTCCATCTAAGAAGGTTGTGCTTCTGTTTGTGTAAGCAAAAATTCTGTTATAACAATACTGATTAATATTTAATTGTAATTAAAATGATGGCATTAAAAGGATCATTACTATTATTAAAATCCAGCTAATGTAACAAAGAGGACAATGTTTCTGCTGTGCAGCTATGTTCCCTGGCTGTGAACTTCTACAACTGTCCTCAGTTATTGTTGCAGGAGTTGGTTTAGTGAGCTACATGATAATGTATCTGTCAGTGAAACCAGGAGCTACAATGAGTCAGCTTCTGTTATGAACCTGTGAGAGTAGTTTATGTGCTACAGTGAAGTATGATATAGCAAAATGCACAGTACTGGCCTAGCTAGGCCTCAACGCTGCTAATTTGGATAACAAAACCCCTCTTCAGTGCTTGTGCTGCTGGTGCTTGTTGGAGGACTTTAAGTGAGTTACCTGACAGTGTTCCTGTCAGTGTTCCTCCAGGAACACTGGATCGAGGAATCGCTGTTCAACTATTCACCTTTGTCATGTTTGAAAGGACAGGGTGCAGCCACATCACGTTGGACAAAATTTATGGAGAACGTAGTCAAATAAAATCCATGTCAACACAGAAATGAGCAGAAGCGTTTGATTATCGTACAGTTCCCAGTTTTACCAGAGGGGGGGAGCAGAGCACTTCCAAAAGTACGAAACGCTGTGAAAATCTTGTCTATAAATGTTACCAGCAGCTGTTCCTGCTAAACGGAGTGTACTCAGTGACCTCTGCAGAGGAGTGCCATCATATTTGAATAGTTTAATTTCAGGCCCCAAACAGTCTTTTTTTCGTTTCTTTTTTTAAATCACAAAGCAACCCAGTACAATCAGTGGAGAAGCAGACAGGAAGATGATGTCATCCTCCTCAGGATGCTACAAAGGAGTGTCCATGTTAAAGCAAGCTTAAAGTGAATAGTGCTGAGTGGGTAAAATGTAAAGTTGGTGTTGCTGACTGTGCAATACATCTACCACCCCTCTTCAGCTCAGAGATGTTAGGTTAGCCTGAGGTTAAATATGCAGTTTGCAGCTAGTTGTTGGGTTGCAACTCACTGAGCAGCTTTATCTATCATTCTTCTTCTCTAAGCTTCTGAGTCCGAGTCATTATTCTTCTGTACATCCCGGATAATGCAGGGTTTCTACTGATAATAGCTGTATATACATATTCACATTTCATCTGTCAGTCATGGCTACAGATGAAACATTTGAAAATGATCTAATGCCTCACCTGTGCTGGACACTCCGACTACGTTACTAGGCTCGCTGATCATGTCATCCATGATGGCCATGACGCGGAACTCATACCACGCCTCCTAAGACAAGAAAGAGATTTTGTTATCAGAAATGTTCAGGTAGCCTGAACCTGTAAAATTCTGCTGGTTATCTCCAAAGACCACCACGCTACAACACCAACATGCTTGGAAACAACACTCCAATATACAAGCATCCTGTCATTATGTATTTAACAAAATCCACCTTTAGCAGCAATAACTTGAAGTAATTGCTTTCTGTATGACTTCATCAGAGGAATTTTGACCTACGCTTCTTTAACGTTTCTTCATTTGCACTGGACATTCTGTTCAATTCACCCATTATCCATTATCTTCCTCTTATTCCAAGCTGGCTCTTTTGATACGCAGGTTCAGCAACTCTATTCCGAGATCCCTCTGGATGTCGGAGCTGCTTACCCAAATCTCTAGGCAGGAGCCTGGTCACGCTACAGCAGAAACTCAAACTTTCAGTCATTTGCCAGGATTTCATGACCATTAAGTTATATTACCAATGTGACAGCTGTGTCTGGATCCTTGGCATAAATTCAAGCACATTTTCATTGGGTGTTGGATTCTATCAGGGTTCCCCTTGTCTCCAGTTCTGTTCTTGATTTCATGGACAGGATTCCAACGTAGCCTGGGTGAGGAGGCTGTCCGCTTTGAAAACTTCAGAATAGCATCTCTGCTTTTTGCAGATGATGATGTCGCTCTCACACTGCTGGCTTACTTGTTGTTCCTAGAGTATTTAAAAGTAGAATGGGAGGCAGAGCCTTCAGTTTTCAGGCCCCTCTTCTATGGAACCAGCTTCCAGTTTGGATTCGGGAGACAGACACTATCTCTACTTTTAAGATTAGGCTTAAAACTTTTCTTTTTGCTAAAGCATATAGTTAGGGCTGGATCAGGTGACCCTGAATCCTCCCTTAGTTATGCTGCGATAGGTTCAGACTGCTGGGGGACTCCCTTGATTTATTGAGTTTTTCCTTTTCAGTCACCTTTCTCATTCACCATGTGTTAATAGATCTCCCTGCATT
>VURO01020839.1:0-18475 GCA_015108175.1 Pelvicachromis taeniatus
ATATTGATGGAGATACATATATATATATATCTCCATCAATTTGAAAATTGATGGAGAAACAAAGATTCAAAAGGGTTGTTAGGACCCTTGAACAAGAACATGTAAATGTGTTAACTGTCAAACCAGTTCAGGGTTTTAATATTTTTTCTTTTTCGGTAACTTTATTTGATTAATAAAAAGCAAGATGGCCAAAGCCTGGGAAATATATTAACCCGAGAAAGCGGCGCTGTCACACAAGCCACTGAAACCAAATAAGGCAGGCCAAAGGCTCTACAGGCTGAAAGGGGAATTGAGATGAAAGAGGAGAGGAAGAGGGACAGAGAAAAGCAAAAGGGGGGATGGAGAGAGATCTGATGAGAGAAGAGAGGGAGATGGAGAGAGGGGAAAGGTCTTCACATTGAAAAGAGAATTGAATTTAGAGAGGGGGTGTGGGTGGGGGGTAGAAAAGGACAGAGCGAGGGAAAGAGTCAAGAGCAGCCAGCCATTATTACCACTGACCCTCCTTGGTACTCAATAGAACTGGTTTATTAGCTTCTCTCTCTCCCCTTCCCACTCTGAGCGTGTGTGTGCGCACATGCATGTTTCTGAAGCATGTCTGCTCATCTTCCCAGTTTCACTGGTAGCATTTTTATTTCTTGAGGTGAGATGAGCCGTTTGTATTTAGTGTTATATGCAAGATGAATTCAGATGTTAAGACTTCGATTCTATTCATGCATACGTTACTTGGGCCTCAAGAGGAAGTGAAGGTATTTATAGTGGCTAGTCTAGAGTGCTTGAAGGTGATATTTTTGGAGGGGTTAAACACCTGGTCAAAATCATCAGAGTGTGCAGGAAATGGATGGCGAGCATAACTTGTACAGAGTTACAGAGAGAGAAGGGCAGAGGGGGTTTGGATCATAACAGTTGTGTTGTATTCTTAGCGTGATGAATAGAGAGTCAACAACAAAGGAATAAATGCTCAGTTTCTTCTTAATATAATCATGAATTATGTTCGTCTCCACTGAAAGTAATTTTTTAAAGGTTTTTTTAATCATTCCATCACAGGCTAAAAAACAAACCACACTAAAACAATACTCAAATTCCCGCCATCAGCCAATATAGACCAATTTCCCTATAAAGTTCCCCATAAAAGAACAATCTGAAATCCTGAATTAAAAATTTGCTACGTGAAAATATATAGTGCTTTAATATCACCTAAAAATCCTTTTTGCAATCAGCTTTTTACTATAACGCGCAATGAAGTACCAAGTAAGCCAAAAAACGTTGTTGAGTATTTTTCGTACTTCACAAAAGGCTTCTGATTAAACGCATTTCTTTGTGGTGTCATCCCTGGGATGAAGAGGGCTCTTTCAAGTTTGATGATAATTGCGATGGTGCTGCTGCTCTTAACAGGCCACTGTCAATCAAATCCAATATACAGTAATTGTCTGAACTTTGCACCAAAAACTTTCATTAAAACCAAAGCACCAATTAATCTGCTGCTATCCAGTAATACTGAACTAATGCTCTGCCAACACTCATTTTAATACCACTAGCAACGATGCCATGTGAACTGACTATTCCAATCAGTCGCCTGCAGTCATGTGAGGAGTAGCTGACACAAACTTCATAAACTGGCATAGAGACAAGTTATTTCAATAAATGAAACTTAATTGATTATGCTATAAATTACAGTTTATATCAATTAAGTACCAGGTACTTAATTCTCGGATTCTTCAATTCCATTTTTGAATTTAAATTTGTAACCTCCATGATAGAGTTTTTACTTCTACTTATATACGATTACATTTGCACATCTCTTAACATTAACATCAATAAGTAGTATTATGACAACATTAACAATAACCCTCACTTGAATCCCTCTGCATTCTAGATGGGAGGGTGATCGATTAAAGTACATTATATCCATCATATCAGTAGCTGGTCGGCAGCAAGTCACCCAACATGACAAATCAACGACGTTGTCTGCAAGACCGTTAACATACTGGCACACCCTAAATAGCACCCCTCAACGTGTTTTAACCTACATTTGTTAAGCAGCTGAAATAAAGAGCTTTCAGCTATATTCTAAATGACTGTTTATGGACAGGAAATTGAAAAGCAGAATCACTTAGCAGTGAGTGGATAGTCTATTAGCATGGGCGGAATAGAGCAGCTTATTTTGTTAAAGCCCATAATACAGACAAATTGGCACATTACAATTAATTACCACAAACAACAACAAAAGCACTGTAGATAATGAAGTGTAATGGCAGGTAGTGCATAGCAGGTATCAATTAGACTAATAGAACAAGAAACACCAACTGCTGATTACCTACTTAATACTGTCATTAGTAATAAAATATTTCACATTACATCAGCTCCGTGCATTCTGAGACTGTGCGGTATCCAACTATGCCTCTCCCCTTTAGGGAACAGCAGCTCTCTAAGTGACGGGAAGCACCATATGACATCGAAACAACACATGCATGTAGATAGGAGAATGTATACACAGATGCCTTCTGTATATTCAGCTGCAGATATTTAAATTTACCGGCACACAGGCACAAAAAATAAACATGCACAGGCACGAAGCGACTCCCCGAAATTAAACACCACCTTCTAAAATTGATAAAAAGCAGCACCAGTGTATTATGAGCTTTATCCTACTTTTGGATTAATTAAAACACACACACTGCACCATGTGGTCACTCATTAATACACGGATATGGAAGTAGATTGGAAAGGTGGAGGAGTTAAATTGTACTGGTTGGGCCACGTTCCAGCACGAGGCCATATTGCACAGTGGCTGGAAAGCAATGTGGTGCAGATGCTACTCTATGACAGACAGAGCTGGCAATGAGTCAGTTTACTTTCCAGTGGCAAATGAGGTTTATAAAAAGACTCAAAGGCGCACAGAGAGATTCTCATGTGGAATGCATAGCGAGGCATGCATACTATTCAGGACAGTGAACTGAGGCGCCACATCCTCCAGCAGCAACAAATAGAAAAGGCTCGGGTAACTGCAACTGCAGAATTTGTCTTCATATTAGTCCAAATGTTTGAGACTGAAATTGTTTATAAATAACAGTGTAAAGATACCAATATAAAGTAGTTTTTTTTAATCTGTTGCTCTCATTAAGATAAACGTATCCTTGCACATTTTTTATTGTAAAAGCTGAACATCATGATTGACACATTCCCATCAACAGAGTAGCCTGGATTCAGCCTTTAAAGTTCTTAACTGAATATTTGCAACTGCTACCAAGATCTGCACCCACTCATCCAACTCATGGCTTTTGTTTCCAGAAAAGGCCAAGGATGGGCCCAACCTTCCAGTGCCATCAGGGCTAGCTTGTTAAGCAGAGGAGTTGTTGCACACTGTTACACCGTCCTACTGACTATATCAACCTCTCGGGTCTGGTGGACGTCGGGTGCCTAAACCTGGTGTTCAGCTCCTACCACAGCACTAATTTTACTACTGAAAAGTAGTAAAAAGTACCCAAACCCATTCCCAAACTGCCTCCAAGCCAGTGAACTGGACTTCTTACCCATTTAAAGTTTGAGAATAGGTTGAGAATGTTTCAGGCTCAAGATCTAATCATTTCCTTTACAAGATAAAGCTGTGAGATTTGATGAGCAGTGTAGTAGTACAGTGGTTAGCACTGATGCCACATAGCAAGGAGGTCCTGCGTTTGAATCAACCTGCCTGTTGTGGACCTTCAGTGTGGAGTTTGTATATTCTCCCTATGCTTGCATGGGTTCTACCTGGGTACCCATCTGTGGCTTCCTCCCACAGACAAACCACATGCATGGATACGAGTAATTGGTAATTCTAAATTTGCCATAGGTTATCTAATAGAAAAAGATGAATGAATGTGGGTGAGAAGCACAAAGATTTGCACTAGTTTGATTAGAACATGATTACTAGGAACACATTTTGAGTTTTAGACACCAATTTTTAAGAAAAGTCAGCACATGCCCAGGGTGAACACTTTTCATGATTGCTGATGGAATCGTTCTTTTGCTATGTGGCGACAGTGCAAACCACTGAGTTTATTAAAGATTTATACATTTATACAACAGAAAACAGCTTCTGGGTTGCCAAGCTGTGGTGTAAAAAGGAAAAAAAAAAGAAAAAGAGACCTCCAAAAACTTATCACTAAACAACCTCATAAAAGAGTACAAAAACAAAACATGAATCAGATCAGCACATCAAAAATCCAGTAGGCCCCTTCCATCTAACAAAACGCGAGAACAAGGCTTTGTCTGAAGTTTATTAAATGCTTTTTCATATATTTTTATATGAAAAAGCATTTAATAAACTTCAGACAAAGCAAACATAATGAAGAGTACTCCTAATAGCGCATTAGAACTTTAGGATTTCAGCTATAAGGAGTTTTATTTTAATACAAACCAAATGTACTGTATCTGAGTCAGCCTGGGTGGTGAAATATCTATATTTACTCGGTGCGTGTCATCACATGACAGTATAGCCTGAAGTTTTAACAAGCCTCACATCCAGAGAGAAATATTTCTCATTAGTTTTGCATTGGTGAGCCCACAGCTAATGGAACAAGAATGTCACTCAACTAATAAAATAGATGGACAATGATACAGAGTACTCAAAAAACAATTGACGAGCAGTAGTTTCTCTGTTTTCATTAAAAAAAACAAAACAACAACAACAACAAAACAAAAACAACTTACTATAAGCCTGGTTTACTTTCTAGTACTCTTTGCCATCTATGTACATTTCATTGCACACGAAATCATCAAGAGTTGGGTCAGTGATAATGCCACTGTTTTGTCATGAAACATACTTTGGACATAAATGCTGGTTTGAATCCATTACAGTGATAGATGTGTATTTCTGACAATGAGATTTAATTCAATAGTAATGAATTCAGCAGGGTGAAAATTAGGCACACACTTCAGGCAGAGGTGTGTCTGACCTTTCATCGTTTTTAAGCGTTTTGACTGTGTGTTACCTGTCGCATCGTGGTCCTGTGTAGCCAGGCTGACACTGATCACACAGCAGCTCCCCGTCTTGACTCAAGTGGCAGGTTGGACTGAAGCTACCGTGGTTCCCAAGATGAAGATGTTGCGATTGTTGTTGAAGTTTTTGATGAGTTCGGTGGCGTTGTCCCAGTGTGGCAAAAGGCAGGAAGAAGAAGAGAAGACAGAGGCGAGTTAAGGCCATTGTTTGCCTCCTCATATACACATTCACACCTGTTTCTCTGCTTTCTCTTCCCAGTCCCATTCACACTTTGAAGGACACATTCACACACACATTTCAATTTCCTCTCTGTCTTGCACACACACATGCACTCAATCCTGATTATAAAAACCCTCTTCCACTCTACAAAGTGTAGCCTAAACGAACTAAGAGAGCGAGCGAGAGAGCGATAAAGTAAAATGATAGTCTCTTTCCCTCATTCTCTCACCCTCCCACTTCCAAAAACTATAGATAGTTTTGCTGGCTCGGGTTCCAGGCACCAGACTGACTCACTAGCTGACTGACTGGCTCATTAATTGTGTGCTGGCTCACTGAGTTACAAATAACATTTCGTTGGCCGGAGTACGCAGACAACAAAAACTGAAAAACACTTTCTGTATAAAATCAAAATGATTCATAGTTGTATAAGAAGAGTTGCATACAGCCACACTGCAGCAGTGCTCATTTTAATGGTTTTTTTTCTCGTGAATGTGTTTGAATCGTATGTCTACAGTTAAAAAAAAACAACAAAAAAACACCCATAAATTTCATATGATGCATTCAATTCCTAGTTACAGTAGGACGGACCTAACCACTGTGACGTCACTAATTATTTAGTAAAATTAAATTATGAAGTCCTGAACTGAATTTTTTGTGAGGGGTGGTTCTGACTGAAACTTGTGATTGCTTGACTGCTCAAGCTGAATGAGCATATTATATTGGCTTTTCCTTTTCTGATGTTTTATTCAATATAAGTGCTATGAGACTGTCAAGGAAGGACGCTGAGGAAGTAGAAGCTATTTGGCGTCACACAAGTTGCCCCCTGGTGGCCATTGAAGTGATGCAGGTTTAAAGCGCCTTTAAGGATTGCGTGCTCATGTTCCTCAAGACTTTTGCATTGCGGATCATTAGCTTGGGGAAGGAAGCTGCTGCAGTTTAGAAGTGGTATCGGAAGGGGCAGGATGGGAAGGAAGTGACTGATCTGCAAATATATCTAGGAAGGCAGTATGTGCAAAATCAACTTTCACATGAATGACAGGAGACATGAATATTTCAAGCTGAATAGTGTAGTGAAATGAGAAGATCAGTGCTATTTACTTCACCTGACAACAGTTATACAACCAGAAACTGAAAATCAGACTACAGTACGGTTGAAACTAAGGCAGAAGAAAATCAAGAGTAGACATGTTGTTATATTTTGCCTGAAGCTGGTACTATAATATTCTGATATATTAGATCAAAGCTGAATCCCAAATCCGAAAAATCCGAAATGGGTGAATCACTTTTTTCAAGACATCACCAGGAATTGTTTTGGAAAGGCTCCTGCCAAGGTAGCAAAACCATAAAAAAAACCATATTTGACTAAAATTACATATTTAAAGCTGATAAACTGATTAATATAAAGATTGAAATACAAATAATAATAATAAAAATAATAGAAAAAAAGTAGGCCATATAATACGTTTAGAAACCATTTGGCACAATTTTATGCTGAAGAGAAAAAAATCTCGTCCTTGGCAGTTAGAGAATTAATCCCAGGCATAAATTAAAAAGAACAGCAATCAAAAACATTTTTTTTTTTTATTGATTTGATTTAAATCACCAGTCTCCTCCCCTGTTGACACAAATCACTTCATCAGATGTTCATAAGAGCTCAGACATTACAGATAAGTGGAACAATCTAACTAGCTATTTTAGTAAACATAAAGGACAGCATGGCTATTTTGAGGGGGTGAAAGGCATGGCTTCTCAAAGCTATTATTATTACCAGGGTGGTGTGGAGAGCTGAGGTATGAGAGAGTTGTGTCTTACTTTAGCTCTTAGGGTTTTGGATATGTCATGTCATGATTGCATGAGAATTCGCAGCTGCTGCTGCCTGTGTTGTTTGTCCATGCCAGTCCCATAGAGCATCTCACACTGGTCATTTAGAAAATCTGCAGCTCAGTAATATAATATTTTTTTTAAATGTCTATATATATATATATATAACATATTCTCCGCCTGAAGTTGATTATTTCTTGCATTTACTAAAAGACGAACTGCAAAAACGAAAAAGATTTTTGCCTTTCTGAGATTGGGCTTTGTATGAGCATCTTATGGCTCTCTACACCAATTCCAGTGATACTATTATTCATATATTGCTCTGGGGAAGACCCATTCTGCCTTTGCAACTTAACCATGGACCTCAAATTCAGCTTCAGTATCATACTAACCCTTGATTTACGTCAAGAACCATCACAGGAGCCGATGGCTGGCTCTGTGACTCAGAAACCAAAGAGGAGTTTTCAGTCAAAAAGTCTGCAGTGCACATGTCTAAAGGTGGCACATCAAATCAGAAGCATGAGTAGGAGCGTGCTCATTATTTTTTGACAGGGTTGTGCCCTGTGAATTTGTCCTCCATGATCAGACTTTCAACAAGCAGTTCTACAGACACATCCTGAGAGAGGGCACTCTGCTGAAATGGCCCAAACTATGCCAAAAGTGTGCTAGAGTACAGCACTTTTTTTTTTTTTTGGGCCACACCAACACACCTTCGCTCACCACCCATCCTACTAGCAGCATTTCCCTTATTCGCCGATATAAAATTCAAGTTCAAATGTTGGCTTTTTGACACGCTGGAAGAGTGGACATGGTGTGCACTGCAGAGAGTGCCAGTGCCAAGATACAAAATTGGACTTCCAGGGAGAAACGTATGATAGCACTTGTTCTTTTTGTGAGGGGCACCCCCCCCCCCCAAACAACAAAAGTAGCTGGACAACATAAAATAGAATTAAATATTAAATTCTATCTTTTATGAACTATGTGCCATGGTTCATGAATAAACCAAATGAGACGAGTGCAAATACATTTTTATAGTACGGTGATTTTTTAAAAAACTTTATCAACACGTACGGTCCCAGAGGGAGCTTTCAATGAGTTCAATTTAATAACCGCATGTAACCAAGCAATGTGCCTACCCCTAGACAACATATTAATGTGCATGCGTTTTTAATAGCCGTGGTTTAAAGGTCTTCATGTCTGGCAGTATTTTTGCATCTCTTTGGGAAACAGTTGTGTGGTGTAATCTGAGCATCTGTCATTCAAGTCCGTGATGTAGCCACAGCATGAGTAGCTTTCCATATGAGAGGAATATAATGCTAAAGGGTTTTCAATCCCTTAATGACTTGTGGGAGGTTTGCATTTTCTTCTGTGTTAAGGCTCCTAGCAGAAATTATGTTGATTCTAACAGCGACAATGACATTTCCACCCACAGGGATAATGTTTCTCCACTTATATTTATGAGTCTACCTGTGGTGATGATATTTCCATTAATGTCATTACAATTATATTCCCGCCGAGAGTGATGAAGTCTCTAGTTGTGGTGATAACCTCTAAAGACCACACACACACACACACACACACCAAGAAGCGAAAAACATGGTGAGAGTGTCAGGAGGAGACGGGAGATTATTAAGAGAAATAGGGACCGCAGAGTCAGGTGGGTCAACAGTGATAGATTGAGGCATTTGATTAAATTGTGCTGCCCTGGCTGCATTAACCCCAGGGTCTTCAGAACCTACTTGTTGCTGGGAATATTGAGCGGGCAGGCACAGGGTTGACAGTCTGCAGGTGACCCACGGGTGGCGTTGCCATAGTAACCTGGCAGGCAGGTGTCACAGAAGGGGCCAGCGGTGTTGTGGGAGCAGTCCTGGGGGAGGAAAATGGGTTAAAGTTCATTTGAGTCAGGAGAGCAAGTCAATGGCAATGTGTCTGAGGATGCAATTTCAAAGAAAAGTTTAAGCATTTTGTGCAATGATAAAAATATCTGAACAACACTGTGTTATTGTTCTGTTGAGTCATTTAAAAAGGAAAAAAACACAACAGATAAGACCCATTTTTTTTATTTTCAAGTAACAAGGAATTGTCTTGGAAACAAATAACCTCTCGAGTAATTTCTTTTTTTAGTCGTGTTATACAAATCTGCAGACCGACTTTGTGTCCTTTCCAAACCAGTCAAAAGTGCTACACACAGACAGGAAGAACACCATGTGAATACTGAGTCGAGCCATACATGTGCAGTTAATAGCAGGTGTAGGATTTAAGTTGAGACTTGGAAGAAAAAAAGAAGGACCTTAGAGCAGACCTGCTTTATTTTAGCGTAATTTGTTTTATTTCTGAAGGTTAAAAGTTAGAAAGGTAAAAACTAAACGGTTTAAGCGTCAGAGCAGTGCAATCAAGAAAGGGGACTTGTTGTTCCATCTATAAGAGAAGACTGTTGGTGTATCCTGCATTATGTTTTTTTGTCATCTGTGGATGACAAAAAAACATGGTCCCCTCAGGAGAGAGGAAACTGAATTCAATAAAAGCAATTTTAAAATCTTACGTCACCTCGCTCTCCAGTTACCACATTCACCCGCTTAGCAGGGTGACAGCAATATGACGGCTGTGTCTCAATTCCTAGGGCGCATCTCTCGTGGGCCGTAGCGACGTACGTCGGCCGGGTCCTCCAAAGGCTGGAAGTGAGAGGCTTGTGAAATGGGACGGTCTAGCTTTCAGATTTGCGTCACCAGCTGTTCCCGCCCTTACCGCTTCTCCCTGCCCTTACTGCTTCCAACTCCTCGGTTTTACCGTCTCCGTTGCTGCTGCCAGTGGTGGAAACTGGAATGGTGGCGGGGCAGCGCTATGAATTCTGGGATATGGTGGGCCACGTAGGATACACCAGACCCATCCTACAAATTCGGGGACATGTAGGCCGCATTTGTCCGCCGCATTTGTAGGAGTCTACGAATTGGGACAACCTACGTTGCGTCGCTCTGACGTAATCGGCCTACAAATGTGGCCCACGATGGATGCGTCCTAGGAATTGAGACAAGTGAAATAAAAACAACTACTGATGCATACATACGGCCGGGTAAATGATGACTAAATGGAAACAGGGATGAGGAATGCCACAGGTGAGACTAATCAGGACAGAGTATCCAATCACAAGGGAGGGAAAACTAACAAAGACAGGAAGTAAAGTCAACAACAGTGTAAACAGTCAAAGAATTCCAAAATAAAATAGGAAATAGAAACCCAACATCATAACACTCAACAAAACAACACAACATGCTGACTCTCCAAGCTCATGAACCGCTACAATAGAACAGAATTAGTTGTTTAATTTGCACCTTTATTTAAAAATGCTAAAAACATTTTACCTGCAAAATTGTGAAGTCAGCAAATGATATAGTTAAGGCCAGATTTAGTGGCAGCACAAAAAACTCTGGAATTAAAAAACTACAGTCCTCGACACCAAATAGTTTCTGATGCGATGCTTCGCCTTCATATATCAAAACACAGCAATGCTTCTTCTATTGCATCCTTTTGATCTGAATTAAGAAGCTGTTTCCAGAGAGAAACTCAATAGTAAAACCTGCGCTGATACTGTGAAACCTTCTACTTCCATTAGAGCTCTTTTGTAATTGTGGCATCACGACTTATTTAATAAAACTAAAGTCTTTAACATTGAGAAGAAAAAGTAAAAAATCTTAAGATTTCAGCTTAAGAGTTTTTAAAGGGTAAAATTAGGCTGTATGTATTAATAGCTAGATACAGCTCTTTATTGGACTTGGTTGTTTTCATATGTCCAGCTGAAACCCAGTGGTACTTTTCAGCTAGTCTGTGCATTTATATGTCACCTTATTCCAAATCATTTTTTTTCTCAGCTCAAACGTCACAATTGGTGAAACCCAGTGTGACACATACACAGTGTGTTAACCTGTATAACCATGGCATCATTCAGTCATTCAACCCGAGCTGGAAATCAAATTCCTCAGAAAAGAGGTGTGTTTGTGTGCCGATCTGTCTGCCACTCACTGTGTATGAATATGTATACAGAGGTTGTTTATGTGCACGTCAGTGAGTGAGTTCACGTCAAATTGTCTTCCTCTGTGTGTGTGTGTGTGTATGTATGTCAGAGAAAAAGAAAGAGCCTCCTGCCCGTCTGTCTGTCTGTCTTTTTCTGTGTGTTGGCCTCCCCCTGACACATCCCAGCATCCTCCTCATCTATAATGAAACATAACATGGCAATACAAAACTCATAGATCGCTGTGTAGGTGTATGTTGTGTGTGTATACTGGTGTGTGTATGTGTGATGGTAACTGACAGCTTAACCCTAAGGCAATGTGCAGACTGGGGTGGGTGCATGTGAGCAGATGCACATAAGAAGGGCAATCTGTAATTGTGTATTTGTTCCACACTGCAATTCCTGCCTTCACCACTAGATGTCCACTAGAAATCCAGGGAGATTTCCACTAATAAGAAAATAAATCTCTTTTGTATACATAAAAGTTCATTTATGTGTTCCATATTAAGTCATGCATTTATCCTGTGATTTAGTCAAGCTACTACTAAGCTACTTACCAAGCAGTGCCCCGTGACTTCATGGCATCGTGTTGCGTGTCCATGGCAGTGACAAGGTTCACACACCCCGTTATACAGATTCCCATTTACTCTCCGAAAACCAAGAGCACACGCCTGACACACACAGGATCACAAAGTTAGAAAAACACAGAAAGCCAGACGGAGTTGTCTGTCTTCAAGCTGCTGTAGTGTGGAGTAATTACATGGTGATCCTCTAATTAGCACCTCAAGTGTGTGTGTGTGTGTGTTTCTGAGTGCAACGCTTGGAATATTTTTTTGTGTGCGCTAGAGTGTGACTTTCAAAAACATGATGCTGTCAGCTAAAACAACAGCACATCAGCTGCATTCTGATGCTAAACAGTAATTTCATGTTATTGTTTACAGATTTCTTTGAATAAAGCAATTAAAATCTCCATGAGACAAATTTAGGAATCACAATAAAATCTGAATAAAATTATGCCCTGACATATGTTTGGATGTTTTAGGCTAGTTAAACAGTCCCCAGATAATAGAAGCAGATCCATAACATCCGTCTGGACAACTTTGCCGCATATAGCCTGCTTCACATTTCATCAGAATGACAACAATGGCAATTGTGAACCTACTATATAACATTTCCAACCATCTGTCTAAGGGGCTTGGAAAGAAAGGGAAAGGACTTCTTTAGGTTTCGTGAAGAAGTTTCACTTCTCATCCAAGTGGATTCTTGAGTTCTAAAAAAAAGCTCCAGGTATTTAAACCCTAGTGGGGGTTTGTCCCCTAAGAGGGATGTTGATTAATCCCCAAGTCTTCACAGGACTTAAAAAGGTCACTTTCTTTTCAAGCTCATTCCGATGACCATGATCTGGATGACTGACATTCTCCAGCCATCTTTTCACTTTGAGTCAAATCCCATCTGAAATATGTGCGCGGACATAAGGTGTCATCATGAGTCAGGACACTTCTTTTTGATGTATTTGTAAAAAACAAAACAAAAAAAAAACACTAAAATTCCAGTTTAAGTGCAGTCGAGGATTACCAAACATGACATACAGCATATCCATGTATCAGTACACTAAATGCCTGTAAGACCAAACTGTGCACAAACATTTACCAAAAGAGACTGTTGTTTGTCTTTGTGGGTGTCTAAGCCTTCAGTTGATGACCATATAAGGAAATGCATCCCAAGTTAACATCAATATAGCAGGATAGAAATTGAAGCCTCTGCTTGTGGCTCACAGGGTTTACTTATACATGCATCACATTAGTCTATTAGTCACTCAAGTCTATAAAAGACTTATTTGAAACTGAAAAAAAGTAAACTGTTATTCATAAATCAAAATTATCTCAAAAAAGTTAGGTATCTTTTTTTTTTAACTTACTAACTCAAACTTTGGAAAAAAAATATTATTATTAAGCTGAAATTTCAAAATAATAACCCAAAATTTTGACTTATGGCTACCAGAAAAAAAGTTTGTCAAAGAATTTCTGTTTTCTTGGCAGAGACAAGCTTTCATATCTGTCAGTGTTGGACAGAGAGGTTTGCAGCAACGCTCTCCAGAGAAATTAAATCCAACCACAACTTTCTGGATGTTCTGCAGAAATGTCCAGACAGCTCTGTATCCAGTAACAGTGGTTGCCAAGACTTCAATTCTTTTAACCTGTAAGTCTACCTATCCACCTTTTGCACATTTGATTAATTGGATGTTATTTAGTTATACAAATGGAAGAATTATGTATGTGTAATTTACCTAATTCTATTCAAGATACATTTTGCAGAATTTTTTTCAACAAGGAGAGATCTTTACTAATCTCTTGACCCAACTGGATATTTGAATTAAGTTCATCTGTTTTGATTCTGTTCTCGTTCCATTTGTTTTTAATCCCTTCTATATGTTTTATTGTCTGGACGCATCTTGTTTGTTCTATGTGCTTGTGTCTATATTGACTGTAGGTATAAATGTTAGCATGAATGGTTGTCTCTATGGATTAGTGCTACAGTATGTACCCAACCAGCCTTGTGTGCCCACTGGATAAGCGGTCAACAAAAACAGACGGATGGTGCATATTTACCTCACAGGAAGTTCCAGCATATCCATAAGGGCAAGAACACATTTCTACAGCTGATGCTCTCCTCTCTCCTCTGGCAGTGGGATTTGCTACCTCCATAGAAAATGAATGAAGTCTGCACACAAAGGGGACCGAAATACACACACACAAACACACACACATGCAAATATCAAGAAAACACATACAGCACACTGGGAGTCTGTCCGCCTTCACTGTTAAACATACAGGTTATGTGTAAACAGGGCAGTTTTGCTGATAAGTCTTTTAGAGGTTTTAAGAGCCGAGTTCATTCTCTCAGGCAGATTTTACTCTCATAAGCTTCACCTATAAAACCAGCATCTTTATGTTTAGGTTACACAAGGTTAAAGCTGGAATATTCACAGGCTAGAAGAAGGAGACGCCTCAGACTCTTGATTCTGCGTGAAAATTTTGCTTTGTACAGCTAAATGAAACTAAAAGCTTCAGTTTTTACAGGTTAAATTTTAATATAGTGATTTTGCTTACAGTATATGATCAATACGTTGTGATGACACAAATCATACTTTGAAATGTGTATGTGTTTCCGTTCCCACCTGTAAACAGCGCTGCGTTCTGTGCTGTAAGAGGCCCGCACCATCACACTCGTCACTTTTGCCAGCACAGACAAGAAATCTCTCCGACTAACTGGCTGTGACGTCTCTGAAACCAGGAAGTTCTCTGGCAGGAGAGCTATGTGACTGGTGCTGGGTGAGGGTGGGTAGACAGGCTTGCCAAACCTTTTGTAATTAATCTTTATCCCTCCTCCCTGGTAGAGAAAAAGAATCACAAGTTGAACTTTTCATTTCATAAATGTAAAAGGTCTGCATTCCCTCTTTTGCTTTTATGACAGCACTGACACGTGCATTTATAACTTATCTTAAAAAAAATCAGTGAGAGAGAAAGATGTGTCATTAGGTAATGAGCTCCAGTTTATATTGACATACTGAATGGACTAAATGCAAAGTGAATTGAGCCCAGGCCTGGTATCTGACTGTCTCTTGTTGAGAACAGATCAATGGCATGTAGTGGCTAACACAGAGTGACAACTACTCATGGAGGGAGAGAGTGAGAGAGAGAGCTTACTATGCCAATAAACCATTAAATAAAAACTAATTGAAATGGGGGAGGTGGGGGAGTCATAAAGACGGAGAAACCAGCAGCACAGCCAAGAGATGCACAAAATGACAGGATGACAGATACAAAAAGGCAAAATGACAGTCACCTCACTTTTATTTACCAGTAAATAAAAGACCAAAATCATTACGTCGGTTCAATTCTTTATATGTTTTAATAGAAAAATTTCACTGCTTACTTTCAAAATTAGGTGAAAAAGGGAAAGTTTTATTTTAAAAAAGTGAGAGGTGACTCAAGACATTTGCGTTTCTGTGTTTACACCATTCGTTTCTTTATTTATTTACATACTTAACTGTGCTAAACTAGACTGATTGAGTGGGCATGGATTGAGAGGAAGACACAGAAAGCAACAAAGCCACAGAGCCATACAAAGACAGAGAGATTATTATCTATTCAGATCCCGACTACTTGCGAACAACACTCAAGTTTCTTCCTGCACTTCACAAAAACAAGCAACAAAAAATATTACAACTTGATGCAGATCTGCAGAGTAAACAGTAGGGCAGAAAGAGAAGGAACAAAACGAGACAAAGGCTGAAAGAGAGACAGTGAAGAGGCAGAGAGCTGGCTGACAGTGTGTAGGTGGTTCATTATTGTCATCATTTGGAGAGGCTTTTTGTTGACAACAAGACCGACACTTGTCCTCCTCTCCTTCTCCTCCCATCTCCTCCCAGTCTGTCGATCTCACTGACACATCTTTAAATAACAACAAGCTCATTGGTCTGTGTCTATCCGGCTCACAGTTTTCCTTCTTCCTCGTTCTTACTTTTGTTTATTTCCATGTTCCATTTGTCACTGATTGTTTGTTCTTTTCCTTCAGTTTTTCCTCCATCCTTCTTTTCCTTTTTCCATTTTCACTTCCTTTTGTGTTGTTTCGCACCCACCATTCTTCCTTTCAGTCTTCTTCCTCTGCAGTCACTTTCTTTCTTATCTTATATTTCACTTTTTAATCTGCCCTGCCTTTATTTGCTTTCAACTCTCTATTTCTTTTCATTCCCCCCTTTTATGGATTTCTATCAGTTCCCTTTCATTTTCTTCTATCCATACTTTCTCACCTACTGTATACAGTACATAAATGCATGCATTTTTAAGACATGTCATTAAATAATTATTTTTTTTTACCTATATTAAATTCCAAAGTCCAGCTGCAGGACAAAGAATATTGTATCACCGCTTTCTCTTTGCAGTCAGTATCTGAGACTTTTACCGCAGTTTATTTAAAATCGTTTCTGAAAACCCTTCCAACTATTCTAATTAAAATTCCCACTTCTTCTAACACTAGAAAGTTTTGTGTGCAAAGTAACTGGATCCTTTCTACAGCTCTGGCACAGAGGACACGCATACACACCAACCTGTGTATTGTTTGGTGTGTACCTCATGCTCTCACACATACACATACACAATGTTGTTTAGTGATATGAGAGATATAAACAGTTAACTAATAGTGTGGCTGCTTTGCTTATTGCTGCCATACATCATATTGCAACCTGCTCATTATACAGACATACAGGGAGAGAAAGGGCGAGAGACTATATCTGCATTTTTTATTGCTAAGTTCAGCAGTTCTCCTCAGGCTGCAGCTGCTGGTGTGCGCGCGTGTGTGACTGTCTGTCTTTTCTTAACTGTTTTTATTTGCAACTTCATTTAGTGATCCTCATGGTCGCAGAAAACGGCGCAAAAACAAGTACATAAAAACTGAAATAGTCACACTTGAGTTACTCTGACACCAAAAATAATGTATTTGCTGAGTGCTGGGAGCAGTCCTTGTCAGTCCCTTTAACTGAAGTACTGCCTGTTCAATTGGATCTCATCCCTGGGCTCTACCGCGTGGCTGCTCCTGAGGAATCCCCCAAATTCACTAAGACGGTTTAATACAGCAAACAAAAAGTAAAGCAAAAAAAACAAAACATGTATATAGATCATGTGGATATGATAAGGCTAGAGTCATAGAGAACTGTTGGGGACCCCAAGTAACCACAGATCGCTAGGAAAAAGCGTGTATTCTCTTACTGGTCACCGAATGGTTGCTAACTATTCCAACTATTTTACATAAAAAGTTCTACTTCTTTAAACACCAGAAGAAATTTCTGGCTGTTGCTGTGAAATCAATTGCTAAAGCTCCAGTCACGTAGTTCCCCTGGCAACCACAGGTATTTGTATTCTCCAACCAGTTGGCAAGTGGTTGCTGGAGGTTAATGGCTGTTGCTGTGTGACATCAGTCTCAGCCCTTACTGTGGAACAGCTGCGGATTGAAGACAGCAACTTGAAATATTAAACTAAATCATTTATTAGAGTGGTTGTGAAAAGTGTGACTCAAAGCGCAAAGAGAGACCACCTTCAAAGTCTTTCCAAAGGTGCTGGTTGCAGCAGTAATGCACAGCTTTCACTTTGAGGGTGAATGTCCTCAGTTCCCAGTCGCCCTATTTCAAGTTTCACTACCGTTAATAAGTAGCTTGCAAGTGATTGCAGACATGTATGTGTCCTCCATGCAATCTGATAACAACCAAGATTTATTCTGCAGTTTCACCTCGTGACAGCTAGCAACCACTCGCCAACTGCTCAGATAATACACATTTTTCCCTATCAGGTGGTGGCTGCCGACCAGTCTCCAGTTCTGTTTGACTTAATATCTCTCCATTACCGTGTAGCATGTTGACAGTAGTTTACATTTGCAGCTACAAGTATGTAGTGAATTGTTTAAAAACTTACCTCTATGATTAAGTCAGGCTCTGATGTGACTCTGATGTTCACTTCTTCTTGCTGGTCTACAGTATAAGACACGGTGAAAATGACATTCCCACCGTAGGCTGAAAGCTGCAGAATGAAAGAGGCGGAGAAACAAGATAGAAAGTTAAGTTCGTAAAAAAATAACACCTTTTGAACTTTTGATTTGCCATGCTTCGTAGCTCGTCAGACTTAGCTCACTATTAAATCGATTTAAAGGTCCATGTTTCTGTTTTATTTGACGCTAATCGAGCGCACGGATTAAAAAGTAAAACACGACCAAAACCATCAGAGTAGCGAGAGAAAAAGTGACAAAGAAAAAATCAGGATTTAGAGGCAATTTAACTTAAAAATGTTGACAAAGTAAATTAGCAGGTACAAAAAAAATGCATAATACACTGTTTTAAAGTTTTTAGAAAATGCAAAAAATGTTATCTGGTCAGAAAGATTTTGAAAAGCTGTAAATAAGTACAAGTCATAGACAAACGCGCAATAACACAGTAAAACCACTACAACTTCTTCATCTAATAATTACTTTTTTCCCCTTAAGAAATAGTTTTAAAATACTGAAAACGTGAAGAAAGCAGGTACGCGCTACAGTCTTTGTTGTCTTGAGTTGTTTTGGTGCAGCATTTCTGTCGAGTCCACAGAATGAGCTTTAGCTGGAGAAGTGCTGCATCGGCATGATCCTGAAATTTATTATTCTGCTTCAACCTGAACAGTAATGGGTGGGAGAGCGAGATAATAATGCCACCATAAAAACAGAGAGAGGGGGACATTGAGGATGAGGGGGAGAGAGACGAAGAAATAGAGCTGGAGACAGAAAGATAGAGTGAGTGAGGTAGTGAAGGAGGAAGAGTTAGGCTTAATGTCTCTATAAACCTCTTCCATTCTACATCATTACACTCACTTTTTAAACCACGAGGCGGAATCACCGTTTTCACAACTGGCTGAGAAAACACACACACA
>VURO01020840.1:0-14337 GCA_015108175.1 Pelvicachromis taeniatus
CAAACCCAGGGCCGTCTTTCGCTACTCAGGTTAAACATGATGTATAAGTCACTTAGATAACTTAAAAATGTTATTGTTTGGCTTTTTTTTAGTATTTTATTTGTTCCTGAGTAAATCGGTTTGGCTGAGATTAAAGTTATAGTTTTCACACAGCACACACAATATACTCCGGTGTCCTGTTATATTTTAGATAGCAAGGAGCAGACGGCTGAGTTTATTAAACTTCACCGAAACAATCTACAGATTTCATTAAAATTTAATAAACTATCATATTGTCTTTATTTTTAGTTAGCACATACCTTAAACACTCAAAGCTGTAAGCTAATGATAGTTATATAAAAGCAGATGCATGCTGGTGCAATAAGCTGTACATTTTACGTCCAATGGATGCATGACCTGATTAGTCGACTAATCGCAAAAATAATCGGTGACTAGTCGACTATCAAAATAATCGTTTGTGGCAGCCCTACTTTACTTATATGCCAACATTGGAGAGTGGGGCATTTCTCCCACTATTTTACAACAATGGGATATATGTTACACACATAAACTTTCACAATTGAACCAACCCTGGACAAACACACACACACACAAAAAAAAAACCTCACCTTGGGGCAGGGTGATGTTTTTGCCCTTGGACAATGGCTCCAAGCTGATACCACTAGCAGGTTTTCCTGGTATTAATCCCACCTTCAGAGTCTGCCTTGATAATGAAGTGGTCACTTCCTGTCCACTTGCACAAGTTGCCATCGTTGGTGCTGAAAGGCTTCCAATGATGGTGGCTGATGATGTCAATGTGGGCTGAGTGACAAACATGAGTCTTGAACTAGGAACTGGTTTGGGGGAAGGAGGTGTCCCTTTGGATGCGGCTACATCTGAGGATGATGACGAAGATGGAGTAACCAGAATGAATTTGGTAACTTGGGATCCTTCATCTGTAGTGGTGCGTTTCATACCAGTCTTACTTGTGACTGCTTGGGAAAACCCTGAGCCACTTTGTGGTGGCACGGCAACACTGTTTTTCACTCCAGAAGCTTGAAAATGAGAGCTAGCAGCAGCTGTGTGGACTGGCTGAGAAGTGTTTTCTGCAACTGTAGAACCAGTTGAGGTACTGAGGCCCTGACTTACAGCGACAGCACTGGCTGTAGTTTGACTTTTTGGGCATGTTATAGGAATGCTACCAGTGGTCGCAGTGAGCACGGTATTTATGAGAGAGGAAGGGGTTTTTAAAACAGGATGAATCTGCTTCTGTGGTTGGGCCATTGTCATTGTTTGGACAACAGAAGGTGAAGTCTGAGTGGGAGCAGAAGTAGACTGTGA
Organism: Pelvicachromis taeniatus; assembly: GCA_015108175.1. Lineage (NCBI taxonomy): Eukaryota > Metazoa > Chordata > Actinopteri > Cichliformes > Cichlidae > Pelvicachromis > Pelvicachromis taeniatus. The sequence continues at coordinate 1,321 of VURO01020840.1, forward strand.
GGCCTTGGACAGAAGGAAGGCTTTAAACTGAGGCGAGATAGTGATGACTGGACTGGTGGGAACAGAGCCAAGTGCGTTCTGGTCCAAGGATGTCTGGACCTTGACAATGCCCGTGTTGCCACATCTAGTTGTTACCAGGATGGACTGTGAGTCACGGATGCACACCGTCTTCAGCTCCTGTTTCGGGTATGTAGGCTTCCCAGGCTCAGTACAAACTGCATTTGAAACTGCTGTGATGGAGGTTGTGTTTGGTGTGGTATCTTGTGAAGCACTAGCCTGGACACTGTATAACTGTGCCACTTTAGACCCTGCTGTGTTTAGGGGCATGTGTTGAAGATGAGGTGAAACCGAAGGAGAAGGGGTCTTCACTGTCCTGGCATCTTTTAGGGGCGCCACTTGTTGAACAGGTATTCTGTTTTCAGGAATCCTAAACCCAGGCACATCGGTAGACATACAAAAAGAGCTGGCAACTTTGGAAACTGTTGCCTGAAAGCCTTTTGTCTGTTGTTGATCTAAAGAGCAAGACTTTGCTTCAGTTTTATGAACGAGAAGGTTAGAAGGCAGAATCACCACTTGCTGCACAGTCTTTTCTCCAGTGTCTTGGCCCAGGACGGGCTGAACTGAGAACTTTATTGGGCTATTGTTGTCTTTCCTTACAAGGTGACCCAGTCCCTCAGGCACCGTGTACACCACTTGGACTGGATTTTTAAGTACAGTCTGTGTTGGTTTGCCTTGTGGAGATTTGGAAAGAACTGCTGCCATAGTGGCCACTTCTGACTGCTCAGGGGCTTTTGTCTGCTCTGGTCCTCGTACCGGAATCTGTTGCTTGTTCTGTTGGGAACTGGATGGAGAACTTTGTGCTTTTGAAAGTTTGGTGCTAGCTACTGCAGTTGTAGGTAGCAAGATCAAAGACCTTTTGCTCTGTTCATCTTCACTGTTAACGCCTGGGCAATCAGCAGGTCGATTCATTAAGGTCACTTTGTTTCCCACACTCTTAGCCAGCAGGGTGGGGATAGGCGTGTAGCCCTTAGGTAGTCCAATGGTTGGGTGAAGGATGGGGGATCTGGGAGGCGCTGAAGCATGGGCTGTTACCCTTTCTGCCCATGCTGAATCCCTGGATTGATTTGATGGATTCAGGTCAGATCTCAACTGCGACCTGGAGTCAGCAAAAGCAATTATGCTGCTTACAGTCTGATCTTTTTGCCGCAGACCAATTCCTTTCTCTGCACTGACTTGAGGGTGTTTTAGGTAATTTGGGGGTACACATGTCACCGTGTTTTCTCCAGCAGACTCAGCCTTAATCTCCCTAGTGCTTGCTGAGAAGGAAATAGAAAAGTTTATTAGAGATGTATTGATTTATAAGCTTTACTATTGCCTATATGGGTTCAATAGACAGTGACATTCACTTAGTACAGTCAAATAAGCTAAGAACAGTGTAATCTGACTGCACTACTGCCTATAAAATGCGGAAAATGTACATTTCAGTAACCAAAATGACAATGTTAGATTCAAGTTTAATCACCTCCACTCCAGAGACCTCTGGGAACTCTGTTTTCCATGTCTTCCTCTTCTGATCTCCCGTAATGATCTGAGAGTGAAGGAACCTCCTTCCCCAAATCCCTTTCTTCGTTGTCATCATCTGACGATGATAAATTGCACTCTTCGCGCACAAAGTTATTGTACTCTGGGTGCTTCTTGAAATCATCAAATTCCTTCTTCAAACGGAGTCTGACATAGAAAAACAATGAAAAAAAACAAGACTTCAGTAATGATGCTATATTAGAATGAGTGGTTTAAACAAAGTTGTTGTCATTATTATTTACACCAGCAATACAACTTAAACAGAGGACAAACCAACAAAAACTCAATTATGGTAAACCTTAAATTCTATTTGAACTTATCTAATTATGCACTCACTGATATATTTATTAATTAAAGTAGTTTAACTGCTTGTTAACATGAATAACTAACAAGCCTATCACATGGCGGCAACTCAAAGCATTTAGGCACGTAGACACAGACAAGATAACCTGTTGAAGTTCAAAAGGAGCATCAGCTTAAGGTCAAGTCAGTAAAGCACAACCCTCTCTAGGGCTTACAGAACCGAGTAAAAAAAAAAAAAGAAGAGAAAATATCCAGTGAGCAGCAGCTTTCTGATTAATAATGCCCTGTTGATACCTGAAGTCGGAAAACAATTGGCAGATTACTTCAAGCTGATAGGAAGGCAACAGTAACACAAATGGCTATGCCTTACAGCCAAAGTATGCACAAAAAAAAAAGCATATCTGACTGCACAAACAGGTCAAACCTTAAATCAGATGAGCAACAGCAGCAGAAGACCTCACTGGGGACCTTTCCCAAGCTAAGAACAGGAAACTGAGGCTACAAATGATACAGGCTCACCACAATCGACAATAGGTAATTGATCTGACAACTCTTGATTTCTGCCACGAAATTCAGTTGGTAGTCAGAATTTAGCACGCACAACTAGAAGGTTCAAGGTGGTATTATGATGTGTGGGATATTTTCTTAACACACTTTGAGCCCTTTATTATCAGCTGAGCATCATTTTAACACCACAGCCCACCTGAATATTGTTGTAAACCATCCTTCTATCATCACAGTGATGGTGATGGCTGACAGCTGCTTTCAGAAGGATAACACACCAAACCACAAAATTCAAATGATCTAAAACTGGTTTCACTGGTTTCCTGAACATGACAGTGAGTTGTGTGTACTCAAATGCCTCCACAGTCACCAGATCTCAATCCAACAGAGCACCTGTAGGATGGGGCGGAAAGGGAGATTTCATAGACGTGCAGCCAACAAGGGTGCAGCAACTGTGTGATGCCATTATGTCAAAACGGCCCAAAATCTCTGAGGAATGTTCATAGCACACCTTGTTGAAGCTGTGTCATGGAAAATTAAGGAAGTTCTAAAGACAAAAGGGGGTAAGACATACTGTTGTACCTAATAAAGTGTCCAGTAAGCTTGCATAATCATGAATGAAAAACAAATTCAATTATTGTGTAAACATCAAACCTGTTCCTTTGGTGTGCTTTGACAAGCTTGGGTTCCCAGGGTGACAGCTCATTTAGTAGTCTGATTAGAGTGCTATGGAGGTCTTTCACTGCTTCTCTCCTATAGTACCACCGACCCTGTGAGTTCAAACGTGTAAAAAACTTACATGAGTGGGCAACACTGAAATGTAATGAAACAAACTTTTTTCCCCTGTGCTTAATGAAAATGACTGTTACCCACCAATCTTTTTTTAGTGCTCTCCAGGTCATCAAGCTCATCTTCAGTCTTACTGATCAGCTCACGTAATTCCTCAAGGTTGGTGCAGACCAACTATACAAGAAGAAAAAAGGCCACAGAAAACTGTCAAGGACTAAATCAGGTTTAAAAAAAACAAAACAAAAAACACACTAACAAAGAATAAGATCGGCATGTACAGTGAGTCTGACTACCTTGAATGAGGGCTCAGCTGAAAGTTCCTCTTTGATTTTCTTTGAACATTCAGGTTTTTTGCCTGACAGAAATAATTAATACACAAATTACTTTGATGTAATACTGATGGAAACCACAGGAGCGACATCAATACCAATCTATTTTTCCTCACCTGTTTTAGGTTTCTTTTTCTTGTCTTTTCTCTTGATTGTTGTGCCAACTTTCCGCAGTGTGGACTTGGCAGCCTCAGCTGGGGACAGCCTCATCCTGTCCACATGCTGCAGCTGCTTGTGCTCTCCTTTTACTCTCAGCAGCTGTTCCCTCCCTCGCTTTTTCTTCCGCTTCTTCTTTTTAGTCCAAATTTTGTCATTCGCCCTCTCTTCAGTCGAGTTTTGAGTGCTCTCAGAAGAGTGCTGTGTGGCCAGCTCTGATGGACCACAACAGAAGCCATGCTCCTCAGATTTAACACTGCTAGTTTTTGTTTTACAACATTCAAAACACGATGTTCTTTGGTGTCCCTGAGTGGGACTTCCTCCCTCCATTTTGACTCCCAAGGGTTTAGTTGGGGAGGCCAGATTCACAGATCGAGCGGGAGACCTGCCTGTGTAGCTGTGCTCCCCTACATTCAGACAAGGCTCTTGTATTTCTGCTTTAATGGTGCGAACTGAACCCAGTGTGAAGCCTGGCTCCCGTTTTATTGTGATTCTCTTTGCTTGTTGCTCCACATCTAAAGTCTCTTGCTGTAAATTAATTCTCACACTACCTCCTTCACTGGGACTGATGTGTATGTGGGGCAGGGAGTTTGTGTGTATTTTTAAGTCCAGCTTAGAGTCTTCACAAGAGTCTCCATCAGAGGACACCGATTCAAAAATCTGCTCCTCCTTCAGCGACCACAACTGAAACTTTTTTTGATCTTCTTCTTCTTTCTTGTTTTCCTTTTTGAAAACACTAAATGTCTCTCTTTTCCGTTTTCCCAAATCACCAGTCTCTGCAGTGTCCATGGAGACTCCATAACACCCCCTATCACTTTTAGTGCCCTCATCCCGCATTCCATCGGACTCGTCCTCCGTACTTGGCTTAAATTCAACTCTTTTCACCCATACCGAAGGAAATGGGAATGCTGGGGGTGTGCTGGGGCTCTGGCGATAGATCCTCAAGTCTGCACCACAGAAATGCGGGAAATGTATATAGGCATTCTCCTTGCTGTCGTAGCCCAAGATAGACTCCCTACATTCGTGGATAGGCTGGGCGAGCACAGCATCCTGTACATCCTTCTGTGTCTCATACACATGATCACACAGCCCCTTCAGAAGCCATACTCGCTGATAGAAGGGCAACAAGTGGAAGGGTTTCTCTTCTAAAGGGCTAGCCTCCCCTAGGGTGCTAAAAAACTGGTGGCAAAGTCCCAGCTGTTCAGCACGACCTGGCTGATCACGGGAGGCACCAATGGCTCGATACCAGCCTAAGACACGCTGCCTTAGCTCTGACTCCCATCGCCTGTAAGGCAACACGGGCCGGCGGTGGAGTGTGGCCCTCTTCTGTGGGGGCGAGAGCAGGGAAGACATGATTTTGGAGAGGAGCAGGCTGCAGCGGGGCATTAGCAAACAACGTTCCAGCTCAAAAAATATAATCTCAGGGAGGTTAAGGGCAATCTGAGCAAGGCAGAGAAAGTGTCCTATAGCAGGGAGTTCCCAGAGGGTCTCCACAGTGTGGGGAAAAGCCAGTGAAAGCAAGCTCTGCTCCCACTCTTCCACCTCCTTGGCTGACATTTCTTCTGCCTCTTTCTTCTCAAGCTCACGTTGCCTGCAAATTCGAAGGTATAGTTGTGGTTTTGAACTCTGCTTTACTTTTGCACCAATTCATTTCAAAACTCAACATGTGACAGAGACTTTTAGTCTTTCCTTTCAGCAGTTCACTCACCTCTTCTCCTCCTTGGCCCTTTGTTGCTCTTCTAGCCGCAGGGTCTGCACCATGATCGACTCATGTCCACCGACAGTGATGGTAGCAAGGCTACGAGGTGTGGATCGCCGCCGCGTGGAGGTGCCCCCCGTGCTCCGTTCCTCCTCTGCCCCAAAACGTCCTTTAGAAGTAACTGCCAAAGTTGTTTTCTCTCGCAGCGTTCTAGTTTGACAAATGGAAAAAGAAAGAAGGAAAAAAAAGTTAGGTACACCAAAATGAATAAAGTTACTTTATAAAAAACAAATGAAGATCAAGTATATCGACACTACTAAAGCGATCAAACAAAGAATTATTTAAAACGTGACAACTGTAACATGTAACTACATTTTCTGATTAATAAGCAAATAAATACAAAATAGAACGGTTGAGGCATAATTTGCTCGCTCGTTACTTTATAAACATTACTATTAATATAAATTATTGGCTGGAAACCTTTTAAACACCAACTTGTTGAGAATCCAAGTGACAGAAAACACCTTTGGTGTGATCGTTATTGCAACTTTACAATCCTTTGGACATTTCTCTCTGCAGCAATGTGTTCAAGGGTGGAGTTTCTATTTTTCGATTTTTTTTTTTACCTGGACAGCAGCGTCAGCTTCTGCTCCAGCATGATTTCCAGCTTTTGTGCCTGTTTGGATATCCAGTGGTCCACACCGTGGTAGCGATAACAGTTCTCCAACATCAGTCTGAAGTCCGCAACAAACTCTGTTATGGTCTCGTATTCCTGGCTGACAAATTTTTCCTCCACCCTCCGCAAGCACATCGACTGTCTGAGCTGGGATTGCACCCGACCCTTGACCCCTCCGATACCATGCTGGGCCTCCTGGTGGCCAATGGGATAGAGGAATGGACTGGTGATTCCTTTGTGCTTATCCAAAAGAAAGCCAGTAAATATCCTATAAGCTTGCTGGATCTCATAGTTCATGTCCTCCTCAAAGGTATTGCTGTTGGTGGAAATGCAGACCTCAGGCAGTGAGAGGTCACTGTTGGAAAACTCTGACATACCATCGTTGCTCAGAGCCAGGTGGTCACCCTCTGCAGTGAGACCTCCAGTGTCGCCAGGGCAGCATAACGCCACCACTGTATCAACGTCACAGGTGCCATTACTGAGCCCCTCCTCTGTTATAACAAAGCCGGTGTCTTCAGCGTTGCTGCTCACCCATTTTTGACTTTGTGAAGACATGATGATGTCAGAGGCGTGCTGCTGGGGTGCGGAGTCTCGGTCAGTCACATCTGCTGTGATTTGCTCGGTCATGTCCTCCTGATCCATAGCACGGACGCCTGAAGAGGGTGACAGGTGTCACCTATGGCGAGTTTTCATTTTACAAATAACACTCAGTGCTGAAAAACTAGACTTGGCCAAATATACAATGCATTTATACATCCCCCAAAAACACAAAATGGGAAAACTGTAAATTAATTTGACGCCCAACATCGCTGAGCTAAGTTTGCTTTCATTTTAAGTGTTGTCATGAACAGTGAACACGTTATCAGAGACACATGATAAAAACGCGTGGTTGTTTACCTCGTAGAATTAGGAGATGACTTATCTCACCTACATGCCCCTTCTTTGAAAACTTTCCCTGCACCAGTGCCTAGCTAACTCCAAGTTAGCTGTTCGCATGCTAGCGCAAAACCAAGTGAAAATAACAGTAAGCAAACAAAAGTTTGCTCTGCCTGTTCTTCAACAAAATCTAAAGGGCACCCCCTTATCGCTCCTCGCATCCTGACCACGTGCCAAATAACAACAATACAAAGTGACCACAGACCACAGAATTTGGTTGGTTCAACGACATACCTCGCCGTTTTCAGCTCGGCTCCACAGACGCGCCAGGCAGGGAAATCTTAGCAGCCACGAAGGCTTGCTAGCTCTGCTAGCTTTGCTATTGTTTCCAGCCTAGGGCCTGCAATTGCTGCGTTTGCTCTCCATAGTGAAAATGCTGCAGCGGTTACATGTCAAGGTAAAAAAGTTCAGCGGGCGTATCATGTCGCCATCGCACGGAATGATGTCAGTGACAACTGGACGGCTAACGGAGCATTAGCCGATTGTTTCAAAAAGCATAACAGTTCATTGTCACTAGCTACCCAGCTAACCAGCTAGGTTTTCAACTTGACAGCTACTTTGTGGCGGGTAAAAATGTACACATTCACTTCAGAGACAAATATACACCGTTTGGTAGGTATACTATGAACGCTGAGCGCTTACAAAAAGCTAGTAACTGACTCCTCTGCGTTGCTTGAAGACTAGTGAAGCGTCCAGTTCACTTCCACCCTGCGTGCCCTCGATGCAAATGTGCGCAGCTTGACGCAGCTAGCATGTTCCGTGTCACGCCGAATTGTTGTTTTGTTTTGTTTATTTCTTATGAGGAGGCAAAGACCGGCACACACATTCATTACATACACTCCACGTTGTATCATTGAGCTTCTTTTATAATTATGTCTCTTATTGTCATGGAAAATGTGAACACGCTCAGAGACTTATCATTACGCGAACATTAAATAAATGAATACACGCATAAAATTCCACCAACTGATAAAGCCGCAATGCGCAGAATGACACTGTTTAAAGTTAATTTACACTTAAGGTTTTAAGCGTCTTTAAATAAGTTAGATGAGATATAAACGATAATGTTGGTGTACGACGTAAACTTCTGCAACGCTCACTCTCACGTTTGGCCGCTAGGTGTCGCTAGAGATCAATGTAGCGCAGATGAGCGTCATACGCCTATGATTACACTGAAAATTTCCCTTCTTTAATTCTCTCAGGTCGTCCCTTAACCTCTTTATTAATTACCCAAAACCACATTATGGCTATACTTGCGATTAGAGCGTGATTTAGCACAACACGTAATACAACTCCATAGGTTTACATTAGCAAAGCATGTGACATGGAGCCGCAGTAAAATGAGCAACTGCGACAACGAGGTCTCCTGCTGGGACAATTGTTAATTAAGCAATTATGCCACCTGGGAACCGTGCTGTATAGAGACTTTAGCGCAGCTAAGAGGTGGGTTTTCAGTCCAGTATGGGCCCTCATTCTGGATGACCCTCAAACAATGAATGATTGTGAATTATATGAAACTTAAGAAATAAATTAAGAAAATCCGACTAATGTATAAAGCATAAAATACGAAAATCTGTGTACATTCTCCAGTAAATCAGAAGGTTGGAAATACTAAAGATGGTCAAGAAATTGCTTCCAAACGTCTGCAGCATAGCTGAGATACTATGCCTGCATTTTAAGTGCCCCGCATGCTTTTGTAGAACATAGTGCATGTATTTGATCCCATGTGCCATTAAGTGAAAATGTAAATGACCAAAAAGAGCAACTGCTTTCCTTACTGGAGCTAGAGCAGCATCATTCTGAAAGTGATGCAGCTGTCGGCCTTTTTGTGGGAAGGTGGAATATTTCACTAAAATTCAATAGTGTGAATAACTCATGAGTCACCCCTTATTCCTTTATATTTCACGAGGAAAATTAGAAATAGGTGCCGAAGTTAACTGAAACATAAGCAAACATACATTAAATTTCAGTATATAAGACAAAACACTTTATACAATTCTGAAGAGAAAGTCAATGTTTTAGTATGGTCACCTTTGTTCTTCAACACAGCAAGAAGCTTTCTTGTAATTAATTTAAATGGTCTTCAGGAATAGTTCTCCAGACTTCTTGAAGGACATCTCAAGCTGTTCTTTGGATGTTGGCTGGCCTTCGTTCTTTTCTGTCAAGATGATCCCACACTACTAAGTCTGGGGAGGCCAATCCATGACTGACCATGTACCACTCTTTGTTTTTCTATCCAAATAATAATCCAAATGCTTATACTACATTGCCAGTCTTTTGGGGATCATTGTCATGGTCTTATCAGTCTTTCTAGACAATATTGCATTGTGGATCAAAATCTGATGGTACTCTTCTGGCTTAATAAATCCATATTAACAAGATCCCCAAGACCACTGACTGAACTGCAACCTCAAACATGATAGAACCCCTGCTGTGTTTTAGCTCTCTCCTACATATTGACAACAATTTAAACCACAAATGTCAAATTTGGATTCACCACTCCACGAAACCTATTGCCACTGACTTTCAGCACAATTGTTGTGTAATTTGGTATACCTCATCCTTTTCTCCCTGTTTTCCTCACTCAAGAATCGTTTCTTAACAATCTCCATTCCACTAAAATAATTTCTGATGACACTTTGGCAAACATGAATCAATTGAAGAGCAACATGTATAATATACTGCACAAAGTCTGTGCAGGCCAGTCGAGTTCTTCCACAACTCACTCATCTGTGTCTTTATGGACCTTGGTTGTGCGCAGTCATGTTGGAACACGAACAAGGCCATCCTCCTTGTTGGAGGACAGCTGAGGGTCCGAGCTACTGTTCCCACAAAGTTGGGAACATGAAAATGTCCAAAATGTCTTGGTATGCCGAAGCATTAAGAGTTCCTATTATGGGAACTAAGGGGACAAACCGAACTCCTGAAAAACAACCCCACACCAAACTTTACTTTTGGCACAATGCAGACAGACAAGTACCGCTCTCCTGGCAACCACCAAACCCAGACTTGTCCGTCGGCTTGACAGATGAAGAAGCATGACTTGTCACCCCAGAACATACTGAACAAGAAGAACATACTGTTCTTGAGCTAATCTGAAGGCCACATGAAGTTTGGAGATCAGACTCTTCAGAAAGTTGGTGACCTCTGTGCAGTATATGCCTCAACATGCAGTGATGCTGTGATTCTTTTCCACTCCGTGACTCAGTTGCTGTCGTTTCCAATTGCTTCCACTTTGTTATAATGCCACTAACAGTTAACTGTGGAATATTAAGTAGTGAAGAAATTTCATGACTGGACTTACTGCACAGGTGGCATCCTATCACAGTACCATGCTGGAATTCACTGAGCTCCTGAGAGCGACCCATTATTTCACAAATGTTGCAGAAGCAGTCTACATGCCTACGTGCTACACCTGTGACTGTGGAAGTGATTGGAACACCTAAAGTCAATGATTTGGATGAGTGCACGAATACTTCTGGCAATTGAATGTATCTCTCAGGTCCTGTGTCAGGTTTTTGCTGGATTTTTTTCCCCTGTTTTTATGGACATGTTTTCCATATACTGCTCACCTGCTTTATCTTCTTTTGTCCTGCACACCATACTGAGATGTGTCAAATTTTCAACTAATAGCTCTCCGGCAATCCCCTTGTTGGTGCAAAAATAAAATTTTATGTCTGTCAAGCTATGTTATCTTTGGTATTATTTTAATACTCACAAAAAATACAAACAAATTGTGTGTTTTTGTGACTTTTTCCTAGTAACAAAGTGTCTAAAAATTTAAAATCGGTTCTTTAGTAAGTTGACTGTGTAGACACAACACTGTTTTAGCCAGTCTTTTGAGGATCATTGTCATGGTCTTATCAGTGTTTCTAGACAATATTGCATTGTGGATCAAAATGCTTCAGGCTCAGTATATATAGGGCCTTGGTGGTAGGCACACTGAAGGGCATCCAGAGGACGGTCAGTTTATTCAGCCTCACCTCTGGTGCTGGTGCCCACTTCTGAATTTTAAATCGCATGTAGACATTGAGGGTTCCTGGGAGGGTCCGAGCTGTCACCAGCTGAAATCTGGCAGAGGGTTGTTGGGACCATGCCCCTCTTTTAAATGCACTTTAGAACAGAACGCATCAACACCACATATGAGCGGGCAGAGTGAGGCATGGGGTCTTCTCACACCCAGTTCTCTGTTCGCCATCTGGGGCAGGGGGCCGGGAAGAGGAGGTAGCCGGGGTCTGGGCTGATGGGCTTCCCTGCTACTGCGGGACCTCCTTGTCTCCACCCCAGAATAAAGGGGACTGGGGGGTGTGTTCGGGTCTGTTAGCCTAGGGCTGGGGCTTGGTCTGCTCTGGCTTAGCCAGCTGCCAATAGAACCTGCAGGCTCATCGCTGCGCCCCCCTATGGCTTCTGCACTGTGGCTGCTGAGTGACCCCCGTCCAGGACTCTCCTCATCTCTTTTCTAGGTGGGTGCCGCGATTGCCCCTGCAGTGGTCCTATTGGGGCTCTCATGCTCTGGGGGCCCTCTGGATCCTCCATGCCTGCTTCATGTCCTGGGGGGTAGGGTTGTGGTTCCCCATACACACTATTAGATACTTAAATGTAAAAACATTATGAACACAAGTGCACTCATACACACGCTTTATAGGTTAAAGCACCCTTTGCTGTGTGCTTTAATATAAAATGTAATATTTACTATTTGCTGTTAGTTATGCATATGTTGCCCAAAGAAAGACCTCCAGTAAGCCTGAAGAACTGTTGCAGGATGATATGGCTCATTGGAGTCTCCAGCACAGTAGACTTCGACGAGTGGTCTGATTGTTAGGATCCTGGTTTAGGCCGAGGAGCATACATCACACATAGAAACATTAGCCCCCCACGTGTTTATGCTAAACATACCATAAGCCTGTTCGGTGGTCTGTACTTGTGTTATACTGCAAAGGTCCTTTTATGTCACTACTAAGTCCCTACTGCGTTATTACATATTTAAGACTTCCACACAAAACCCGCAGTGTTATTGTAAGACAGCCAACTTGACCTCATGAGTACACACTAAGAAGTCAAATTCAAATCCACGTATGACTCCTGCCCCCCCCCGATTTTTTTTTTTTTTTTTTACACTAAAAGGGGGAGCTGTGCCTTTAAAACTGCACATTGTGCCTGCTTAACGTTACTTCGCGAGATTTGCTTGGCGCCGCGACCTCATGTGAGGCACCTCCTGCGCGAACCAGTCAGACGTTACCTCTGCAGAGGAAAACGCAATGAAGCCCTAAAAAACATTGACCATTTAAAAAAAAAAATCTTTAACCCTGGGGGGGAAATACGATTGGTTGCCCCGAATTACCGTTTTAACTGTTGTTTATCTGAGGCGTAAAACGGCGGCGCAACGATGTGGATCCAGGTTCGTACTATAGACGGGAAGGAGACACGAACCGTTGAGGATCTTTCTAGATTGACAAAAATTGAGTCCTTACGCCTGAAAATACAGGACATCTTCAATGTAAGCCCGCAACAGCAGCGCCTCTTCTACCGAGGGAAACAGGTAAAGCCGTGTTTTTGTTTCACCCCGTCACGCAACAGTCAGTTTTTTGACGCTTGGCGAGAGGGTTACGGGTTGCTCGGTGGAGAGTGAGCGGTCCTCCTCTGAGTGTTGTAGCCGTTTCGGACCCTTGCGAGCTTCCTGTTTTGATAGGAATTCGCCAATAGTTCTTGCGCAAGAGAACCGGGGGTACACCATCTGCAGCAGTCCTCTGGGACGGCACGGATGCGTGTGACTCCCCATTTTTGCCCCCCCCACATTGTTTAGATTGGTGCTGTGGAGAGCTGCATGCAACAAATGTCCCACCACAGTAGACATGTTTGTTTACATTGCCGCGCGAGAGAATAGGGAAGCTCGCGCTCTGTATCCACATGTAGAGCAAAAGCAGTGCAGTGCAAACAAAACAGCCCACATCCCTCACAGATGTGCACCCCATTAACTGCTTTTTTCTCCTTTGTTTCTTTGTTTCTTTTTTTTTTTTTTTTTTTTTTTTTTAATTTCCTGTAAA
>VURO01020846.1:0-11057 GCA_015108175.1 Pelvicachromis taeniatus
ATGGACAGCACTCTTTAACTCACACCACAGATTTTCAATGATATTCAGGTCTGGGGACTGAGATGGCCATTCCAGAACGTTGGACTTGTTCTTCTGCATGAATGCCTTAGTGGATTTTGAGCAGTGTTTAGGGTCATTGTTGGATGGATCTTGTTTAGGGTCTTGTTTTAGGGTCTTGTTGAAAGATCCAGCCCCGGCGCAGCTTCAGCTTTGTCACTGATTCCTGGACATTGGTCTCCACAATCTGCTGATACTGAGTGGAATCCATGCGTCCCTCAACTTTGACAAGAGTCCCAGTCCCTGCACTGGCCACACAGCCCCACCGCATGATGGGACCACCACCATATTTTACTGTAGGTAGCAGGTGTTTTTCTTGGAATGCTGTGTTCTTTTTCCTCCATGCATAACGCCCCTTGTTATACCCGAATAACTCAATTTTAGTTTCATCAGTCCACAGCACCTAATTCCAAAATAAAGCTGGCTTGTCCAAATGTGCTTGAGCATACCTCAAGTGGCTTTGTTTGTGCTGTGGGCGGGAAAAGGCTTCCTTTGCATCACTCTCGCATACAGCATCTCCTTGTGTAAAGTGCGCCGAATGGTTGAACGATGCACAGTGACTCAATCTGCAGCAAAATGACGTTGTAGGTCTTTGGTGCTGGTCTGTGGGTTAACTCTGACTGTTCTCACCACTTTCACTTCTGTCTATTCAAGATTTTTCTTGGTCTGCCACTTTGAGCCTTAATTTAAACTGAGCCTGTGGTCTTCCATTTCCTCAATATGTTCCCTAACTGTGGAAACAGACAACTGAAATCTCGGAGACATCTTTCTGTATCCTTCCCCTAAACCATGATAGTGAACAATCTTTGTCTTCAGGTCATTTGAGAGTTGTTTTGAGACCCCCATGTTGCTATTCTTCAATGAGGAGGGAAACTACAATTGACACCTTTAAATACTCTCTCATAATTGGATTCACCTGTGTGTGTAGGTCAGGGCTCACTGAGCTTACCAAGCCCATTTGAGTTCCAATAATTAAAGGTTTTGGAATCAATAAAATGACACCAGTGCCCAAATGTATGCACCTGCCTAATTTTGTTTACAGAATTATTGCACACTTTCTGTAAATCCAATAAACTTCATTTCATTTCTCAAATATCACTGTGTCTCCTATATGATATATTTAACTGACATTTTTTATTGTAACAACCAACGATTTATACAGGAAAATCATGACAATTAACAAGGTTGCCCAAACTTTTGCATCCCACTGTATATATATATTAAAAAAAAATCACATTAGTTATACAAGTACTCTATCCGCCAAGAACTCTAATAACCTGTAAGTCTTTGCTTACAAAGATGAAAGGGGTATGCACATGGTTAGAGAAGGAAGCAGCTTCCCCCGTCCATCTGTCCATGTATCACTAAACAGCTGTATGGTCAACAACACTGAAGCATGCAAGCACAGCAGTCCTCACCATCACAATAAATGAACATACTGATATACTGCCTTTCTACTCAATTTGAGCTCTCAAAGCACTTTCTACTACAAGTCTAAATCACCCAATCATACACACATTCAGATCTATCTACGCCTAAGCATTTTTATCTAACTTTCAAACACACTCTGATGAATGGATCGGGGCAACTCAGGGTTCAGTATCTTGGCCTAAGGATACTTTGATACACATATACAAATCTTCTGAGTGGTAGATAACCCAGTCTGAACCACACCCAGCCTGGCAATTTAACCGGAAGACAAAAATCAAGAAATTCATCAACAGTGAACACACAGTTGTTGTGTTCAGTATTGATTGTCCATATTATTGCAGTATACCTTTTAGTGTAAGTTACACACACCACCATATACACGCTCCTCTCACCCCACTGTCACCTTTGGTGTCCCATGGGTCTCATCTTTGCACAGAAGCAAGAGAGCTCATTGGACTGGAAAAGAGTTTTCCTTCAGCCCAGCCTCTGCTCCTCACTGCCGAATGTTTCCACAGATAAATGTGCTGTTTTTCTCTCTTCTAAGTCTACGCTTAAAATTTTAAATATTATTCAAAACAGGGAAATGCCTTAACATGTTGGTAAATGACCATATCAGAAAAATTAGTCAATGGATATTATTGTATTTCTACAAAAATGGTTATATTTTATTGTATTAAACAGTAATAGTTCCAGGTTCCGTTCCTGTTGTATTTATTCAATTATCTGTGTTTAGAAATTGTTTTAATATAGACTGTTCCTGAACTTGAAGCAGTGACATTATTGATTTGGGTATTTTACATGGTTCATCTCATTCCTTGTGAAATGAGACAAGGAATTCACCCTTTAGCATCTTCCATACTTAGACAACGCTTGGATGAGGCAACCATGTACAATTCAATCAGGTATGGTGCACGGAAATTGTGGACAAATGAATAATGCAAAGGACTTCTTAAAAATGCATTAGTATTCCAACTAATAACTGTCGCATTCCAAACATTAACTGTTTCTGTTTACCTGGTATCAGTTGTTTTATTCTAGCTGTAGTTGTTATGAAGCCTCAGTAAATTTCTCCCTTTTCAAGCCAACTGGTATCAAATGTGCTTCTACTTGTATCTTCTGACCCAAGGCAACCTCGCACACATGTGCATTTCAACACTGCTAAATAGATGAATAGCTGTAGTTAAGAGGACCTGGGGTGACTTACGGGATGTAAAGGAATTTCTAGATGCAGCAGGAAACAGGTCCAGGTCAAAGTGCCACTGAAGTCACAGAGTGTTTGTTGTCCCTGTGACTGATATTAAGATTCGCACAGACAACATAGCAGTTTCAATCCTTAGCTGTTGTTATTTTTAATAAACATTTAAAGTAATGTGCACTGTAGTGTGCATAAATGTGGTTTCGTTTAAATTATTTTGTATCTCCAAATTAAATTAGTACAATTGTATGCAATATGTTTTTTTAACAATAATTTGTCTTTCCAAACGTGATAAATTTCAAGTACCAGAAAAAGCAGAATAAAACAATGATGCTTTAGAAATATGGTCTAGCTTTTATTGGGCCAGAAATCATTATTAGACAGCAGAAACATAAATTGTGTATATATAACAGCTTGTCTCACTATCAGATCACAGTTCCCAACAGTTTCTGCAATATCCATTATGTACACTATCTGTTGTTAGCATTGGCAAAGGGAGATGTCACTGGCATCTGAGGTTTATATATAAAATTTCTGAACTGCTGAGATTTTAATGAGGTCACAGAGGAGCGTAATATCCACACACTTCTTTCATCCTTAGCAACAGACCTATCAAGTCTGAATAGAATTGAATGAACAGTTGTAGTGATAGGCTACACAGAATATCAGACAGACATACAGAGATCGCTTCATTTGTTACTTTGGTTTGAATGAGATGAGTCTATACAACTAGGCTTTTCTCTTGGATGGTCTGTGGACAGGGTGACTGTAGGCAATGCCAGCCAGTAATATTCAAACTTCATGAACTGGAGGGTCACCGTGAAGTGTTTGCCTGCATGCACTGAGATATGGTTATGAAGCAGCCCTGCACTCCAGACGACCTGAAGATTTAAAGGGAGCCTCCGATGATTTCCTTCTATACGTAAAAGTTAATGTTTCTAAAATCAGATTACATAGAAATGGAGCAAGAGTAAATACCTGGCAAGCAACAATGTAGCCAATTCGAGATCTTAACTTCAGTAGAGCTTTCTTCATCTCGGAAAAGTGGCTCTGGTTGTTATGCTCATTTTACCAGTTAAACTCTTTTTTAAATCCTTCTTTTCTTTATTGGCCCACTTACATTTACTTGTTTTTGCACTGTAAACTATTGTTTGTAAAAGAAGGAAAGGCAGTGTGTCCTTTTTTTCTTGGCCATTTTATTTGCAGGTGATAATAGTTGGTTATTGGTCGTTTTTATTTAGGCATAGTGGTTATATCAGGGACACTTGATAAAACTTTGTTTGGCTATACGCCAAAGCACATGGAAGCTTTCACTTGCACTTATTCACTTGCACTTTAGAATGGGAATCCCTGCAACAATATAATTATGACATGAACATGTATTTGTAAATGTTCTACATCTCATGTACAAAGCAAAAAAAAACAACAACCAAAAAACCCCCCAAAATGAAACAAAACAAAACCGATAAAAATTCAATTGAGCTTTGTATAGAGATATTAGACTAACTGAGGAAATGTCCTAGTGCTCAGTGGAACAAACATGTCAGCTCATAATACAAAAACACACCACTTAATGGAGAAAACGTCAGCAACAAAAAAGGAACAGTGTTTACTTGGGTTTTGCCGATTCAGCAGAAGATCACCATCCACACTGACCTGGTACCTTAGTACTCTAATACCAATAGAAAGAAAATGCCAAAGTTGGAGTTCAAGAGTTTATAACACAAGCAGCAATATTGAGCACTATGGATATAATGAGTCCACCCTGGTATAAAAGAGCAATGTTAAAGAACGACATGATCATCAACCACCTGCAATGACAATAAAGCTCCCTGCATTGTATGACACCTTCAAACTATAAGTCAACTTCTTGTCTCTCCACAAACACAGACACTCCTCTCAGGCATTAATATGTAAGACAGTAGTGCAGGAGGACACTGACTTACTGATCTACCTCATCAGAATCTATAGTGAGGACCACATAAGTCTGGCCAAACTGTTGGAAACAGAGGTAAGGTGATCCAGACTGAAAGGGAGAGGGTGCCAGAAGGTAGAATCATGGAATTAAAGAACAACTACATATATCCGGGTATCCCAGAGTATAACAGGAATCCGGAAGTACAAATAGCTTAAATGAAAAAATAATATCTGGTTAATAGCTGGGTGATTAGCTCAGCCAATAAGCTGTAGAGAAGGAGATAGATGGTGCTGATGTCAAGACACAAAAGCTCCATCTTAAGTGAAGCACCCCGAGACTCTGAGCAAGTGAAAAAAGGGACTGCAAGAATTAAGAAGTGTCGGAGCCACTATGCAGGCCGAAACAAAGAACATCCATGAATACATCAGTAAGATGGTACTAAGATGCTGTAATCCCCACCGTCCACTCCACGGGGGTGGGCAACTGACTGACTGACTTTAGATAAAGACAGGTGTGGAATATGGTGTAAATCAACTTGTTATTGCCTTATTGTCTAGGAAACTACAAAGCAAACTGCAATCTCCATGGAAAATCAATCAATTTTATTTATAATAAATAAATAAAATAAAAAAAATCATGTTACATGCAATCTCCAATCTACAAATATAACCAAGTATGTGTTCTGATTAATGTACATTTTGCTCGTTCACATTTTCACAGTGACAATGAGCTATATATATATTTTATTATACTGTAATATTTTCACTATGGTATTTTATTGTGTTTGGGTATTGTGTTTTATGATTTATTATACAGATTGTGTATGTTGCTACTTTGTGTGTATGCATTTTAAAGGCCCGATTAGGTACGGGCATTGCAAACTAGGTTAGGCTATAAATGATGTGGTGCGTTGCCTTGTACATGTAACATACCTGTCCCAGTGTAAACAAACTAAACTAACTTTTCCTGTATGTTTTACAGGCTAGTAATGTTTAATTCAAGAATGTAATTTAAATGTTATCATCTGTGTGTAGATTTACTACAAGACTGGGACTACAAGACTTAAAAGCTAAATTTCACCATTTTTATTTGGTTATTAGATAACATTCATAATTTCAGCTAAATTAACACCAGTATTGTGCTAACAAGCATTTTGTTGTGGTCTACAAGGCAAACCAAGAGTTCTTGTGGCAAGATTTTAATTGACAAAGAGGAATGGTGTGTTTGAAGGTGTTTCCAGGTCAAGCTGGGAGCAATTTTCTATCACTGTATTGATATCGCTATATCGCTGTCATCGTCAGACGTAAGCTGCTCTGACTCACTGACCTGTATCGTAGGCTCATTTCACAAAGTCTTATAGCCTCTTCCAGAGTAAATAGAACTTGGTGCTTCTCACCCGGCATTGATAGCTGAGGTAAACAGCAAGCTGACAGTTTTATACAGATAGGGGGAAAACTCCAGGGCGGATCCAGTCCAAACTGTAGTTGAAACCTGCTGGCCGCAGCCATTATGGGCACAGCGGTGCAGTTAATGTTTTTGATCTCACTTGACTGCAATCTACTGATCTAGTGGTGAAAATGGGAAATTTCAAATTTAAAGTTAATGGGTTCAACTTTAACTTTGGTGAGGCTGAACTACAAACTCAGTCCTTGTGAGCCACTACTGCACATGGGTAAAACCCAGATGGTTTTGTAACACTACATCTAGCTAGAGAGCTGCTAAATTGTGTAGCTTTTGCACTGCAAATTTTGATCATTGAAATCTATGAAATTTTAAATTAGGTGTCATTCACACATACATTATCTAATTGACATTCATGTCATGCTGTATGACACTCCTCACATACAGCATGCCCTGTCACACTTACAACATGCCCCGGAGTGTGACTGATCGCATGTCTGGATGAACCCTGGGGTGCAAGGGCCCAATTATTATTATTATACTTTTTAAAGAACAGATTACTTTTGCATTGTCTTTTTTTTGGCCCTAAAAAGACAATGCACACAGAAAACCAAAATACATACTTCAAAAGAAGACATTGAAGACACTAGAAAAGCTTAAGTATATCACTGAATTTCAACAGAATGCTCCACACGCACACATACACACCCTTAGAATGTGCGTACAAATCCACAATAGTGAAAACTGTCAGTCTATGATTGAAGTGTCTCGTTTTCTTCACCCTGCCTCCATCCCATGTCAAACCTCTCATCTGGGAATTAAATATGCCAACCCCCTCCCATGCTGCCCATCAAAGCAACTGTAGCCCTGAGCAGAGCGGCACACAGGCCACAACAGAGAGGAGTGGGACAGACGGAGATAAACCCAGTGGAGGAATAGCAGTAGGCAACTCTTTTTCATATTAATACGAGTGTTTGCTTTCCATGGGCATTTTGCCTTAACTCATGCAAAACCCATTTGCCTCTGGAAGCAGTGCAACAGCAGCTCTTTAGCTAGATGTAGTGTTACAAAACCAGCTGTTCACTAATTGGAAGGTCAGTGGTTCTGTCTCTGTATCATTTTGTCAAAGTATATGTACCCCAATGTATCTCAGATGCACACAATTATGAGTGCCAGTATTTCCGATCGATCCAGTGCAGTGTAAGGCTTTAGAGATATTAATATAATTTAACATTTCCCTACTTTAAAAAGCCTGTCTGTTTGGAGACACCACATCACCATTCAGGGATTGCAGGGATGCATATCAGACAGACAGACGAGTTGAGATAAAGTGGGATCCTTGTGCTTTGCAGAGCTTCTTGCCCACTAGGGCTATCCCAGAGGAGATACTGGGGTAGGGGCAGGGGCAGGTGCCAGGAACCTCTCGGGAGTGTCTGGAATCAGCCAGGCATGGGGCAGTTGACAGTTTTTACCATGTAAACAGAGCTCTAGGGATGGTACTGTCTGACTATTGGTCCTCAGATTTGTCCTGGCTGAAATATGTCAACATAAACAGGATGGATTACTGTTAAATATGGTTCACTCATGTTAATTTCAGGATAATCCCTTCCAATACTCTCTGGATTATGACCAAATATGAGGTGTGATCTCAAAGTTTCATGACTCTTCAACACCTGGGTACAGGTGTTGATGCAGGTTAGAGATACTGCTACCAAAATACCTCAGTAGTAATACCTCACTGGCAATGTGAAATCAATTGGACATCATTAAAAAAGAATTTATAAGTTTTATAGTAATGTCAACAATTCCCTTGTTAACCACTCTAACCACTACTTTGTCTGTCCGTCCATCCTCTTAACCACTTGCTCAATGCCCCCACATTGAACAAGTGGGGCTATCCTGGCTCTTACTTGGAGAAAGATAAGGTACACTTTGGAGAGGTTGTTGACAGGTTTTATTGTCATTTCCAAAAAGAAAATTAAGTACAAGGGCTATTATTTTAAAATAGTGTACTTATTGAACCAGCAACGTAGCTCTAAAGTATGTTAACAACAGAAGTACTTCAGGCAATCTTTTAGCTGCCCATCTGCATTTGATGGTACCCACCCACCCATCCATCAACCCATCCCAATTCAGGGTCAGGGAGAGACAAGAATCTATGACTGCCATCACTGAATAAGAGGCTAGGTGCACCCTGGACAGGTTGCCAGTCCATCAAATACATTTTCATTTCACTCGTCACTTGGATGAATATCTTGGCTGTCTTTTGTAATGTTCTTTTGTAAGGCTCTTTCAGTAATTGATTTGCCAACACCCTCAACATAGGATGACCTCTAACTGGTGTGGAGTGGTGCTGTATAATAGGCCTCTTTTGCTCTGAAATGTTTGGTAAACATTGCAATAATGTGTCAGGAGATCAGAAGAACTATTTATAGCCGTGTCCCAAAACCTCAGCCGCATCCTACATGGTCCGCAGCCGACGCGGTCTATGTCGGCCAGGTCCCAAGTAGACTGCATCGGCCGGAAGTGCAAGGTTTAAGAGATGGGACGGTGTAGCCTTCAGATTTGCATCACCAGCTGTTCCCGCCCTTATCGCTTTGATGTTTATTCAGCTCAGTGCTCCGACATTTTCAGAGACATCTGTTACCCATCAGCTCGATCGCTGGCCGCAGGGGTCTGAAAACGATGTGCCGAGAGTCCGCTGTTTGCGCTGGCTCTAGTGAGCCTTGACGACCCGCTCAGCGATCGAGCTAGTGGGTAACAGACGTGCCCAAAAACGTCGAGCACTTTCGCAAATACGTGATGTCTTGATAAACTGAGCAGATATTTAAAGTTTACACAGCTACATTCTCGCCAGAAAATATCTTAAAAGTTTATTTTGTGACCCAGAAAGGGTAATAAGAGTAATATTAAAATGAAGTAGCTGCCACCATTGTTGAAAACTGAAACTGGCTGGGCCGCGCTATGAATTCATCCTACAAATTCGGGGAAATGTAGGCCGCATTTATGTCGCTGTGACGTAATTGGCCTACAAATGTGGCCCACGTAGGCTGTGGCCGAGGTTTTGGGACAGACCTTATTTCTCTAAAACAATTAAGAAAAAAAGTGAATATTCTTGTGTCATCTCAAATAGATGTCTCTTCAAAACTGCTTTTAAGTTGTATGCTTTTATGTCTTAATGTAAAATAACAATTTAATAAAATGAATTTGTATAATGTTTAAAAAAAGAGATCAAAATCCTACATTTTGTCAGTATGTGAAAAAAAAAGGCAGTGGAAACAACTACTGTAATGAACACAATGGAGCTGCTTGAAAGAGCTCAGGACTGTGGTAACCGATTGAATATGCTCCTTTCAACAAAAGTGATTATTCATTAAGTCAATATGTGGACAGCCAATACAGCACACTTGGTGTTGTCAAAACAAGCAGTATTCGCATAATTATGGGTACCAAGCATTGATGGATGAGAGGCTCATGGATAAAAGGGAACAGGGCAGCGCGAGTAGAGAGAAATGATCTGTATGTCATGAAGGAAAAATTAAATCAGTGGTAAGACAGAATAATAATGCAGATTTATTGATGCTAGGATCCAGTGTTTATTAATGCTTTTTAATTTATTTATGTATTTACTTTTACAGTCACACCTATGTTAAGTTAAACAGAAGTAGGGTGAGAGGCTGTAGTGACAATATTGCCAATGAGAGATACCACCTCAAATAAAAATGTGCATTGTCCCAAATATGCTGTCATATTAGAACAAACAGTTAATCAAATTTTTTTATGGCGCTACTGTCATACCCACCTTGACAGTATTAAATGCAATTAATAAAAGCTAATTACTTTAATAATCAGTCCCTCTGATGCATATCTGAAAAGCGTTATCCATGCCAAATACAAGTTCAAATGCAAATTGATTTACTGCATTGTTTTGAGTCATGCAAAAATTTACAAAAAAATAAAATTAAAAAAAATCCATCGCATGTTTTGAGGTTGAGGTTGTCAGCATCAAGCATGTTGTTACTACTATCCTGTAGCAGCCAGTTTCAGTTCAATCTCCATATCCACGTGGACCTGCAGGGGTCAGAACTTCTCTACACGTGTAAGGATCACACAAACTAGCAGACATCTGAAGTGACAATCACACTGAGGGGAACTGCAGTCCTCACAAAATGGTGAGATAGACTATAGCAGCTAGTACAAGTTATTTGCTAATTTGCATTTGACAAACCTGCTGTGTGGGCACATGTGGTCCCATTATACGCAATGCAATATGTTTTATTCAAAATAAATTTTGTATAATGTGTGATTTAATTTTGTGCATTTATTCCCTGTCATCATAGTTCTTTTAGATCATGTTGTAGTGTGGGATGAAGGCCACAGACTTCATCTCTTTTACGTTTTGTCCCTGTTATTTTCTCTGTCCGGAACCTGTAAAACTCCCAAGAAGCTCAAAGACAACTTTCACATTTTAACGGTTTTAAAAACTAAATTCTCTCATATGCAGCCCAGCAGTAAATGAAGCATTTATTGCCAACATCTTGATGGAATCAAGATAACAGATGTATGCAGCAGCACAGCGCCACTAACTACTGTGCACCTTCTTGTGTTTTTTAACTGCATCTTCATGTAATGCATTGATCACATACAGTCGTTGAACTAATCGACATCGGCCTAAGACTGAACCCTGACTTCGGATTGGACTAAGAGTATCCCACCCAACTGGGTGCTCAGTGAGTTATTGTCTGGAACAGCAAGTGATGCAGATGGCTCAGGGAGAGGAAACAAAATGTTGGTGAGGTTTAATACCTAATCTTCAAATCAGACAGAGAGACCGTTTTACAAATTAAAACTGGGACATGCACAAAAAAGTTAATTCTGTTCATCTGGACGTAGCGTCTTCAGTGGGAGAAACATTTCGTCATTCATCCAAAGTGATTTCTTCAGTCTCAGCTGACTGCAGGTTTCCCCAACCTTATAAAGAGTACATTTACACAATGACTGAAACTAACACCACTGACGAACAGTGGGCTGTGAGGTCAGTTCTCCGATCATTAA
>VURO01020846.1:33372-43875 GCA_015108175.1 Pelvicachromis taeniatus
GGGGGGGGGGGGGTACTGAGAAGACTTTCAAAATAGCAGTTTTGTGTGATCTGTCCAAAATTCTTCCTCAGTGACATACAGTTCGAACCTTAGAGCATGGAGTACCTGGTATAAACATTGGATTAGTGCAAGGCTTGATGTCTGAGTCGGTGTCGAAACATCGTGTTGGTTACATAGCTAATTTGGTGCAATTTATAGAACAAAGTATATTTATTAAAGAAACGCACAGGTAGCCAAAAATAGTTGCTAAAATATGGACACCTGTGCACATACACCAGCAAACATATGCCAAAAGTATATTTCATCTGAGCATGTGAAGTCCTGACTGTGCAGGAGTGTTTGAGACGGTGTTAGTCAACAGTACGTGTCATTGCTCTGGCCAGCTACATGCCCACGGTGTGCTCATCTGTGTGATTTGCCAGCAGGAGGCCACGCTAGCCTGATGAGCCACGACAGCTCATGAATGTGCATTTCCCTGCTCCGCACTGCCGACCTCTCACTTGTCCTCTCCTTCTTCTGAGATTATGCTTATGCCATTTTAGCTCTGCTGGTCAGGATGCAATGAGGAGTGACAGTGATGATGGTAGATGAGGTGAAGCAAATGTGACGCAGAAGCATTTTTTTGGCCCCAGTGGTTGCTAAGTTTAAATGCTTCACAGTGCAGGACCAGTTGGATGTTTCTGATCATTGTCTGGAGGATTAAAGGTCCTTTCTGACCTTGGACCTTAGTTACACAGGATAAGCATCGCTGTCATCGAGCTTGTGATCTGTCTTTTCTTTAACTATATTGTTGCTTCTGTTCAAATGATGTTATTATACAGTGTAGTCAATGTGATCAATTAGTCCAGTGCTCTTAAAGTTCAGAGTTATGGTGAAAACGGAACGGGACAATTTAACATTAAGTTGACGGCTGGCCCGCTGCTATTATTTGTAGGAACAAGTTTCTCAGTAAGCTGTCCCAGTGAGCCAATACGCACCGTGTGAGGACGCTGTGAGCTGCTGATGGAAATTCAATGGTCAGTCAGAGTTGCTAAAATGTCCTCAGGCAAAAATGCCAGCAACACGTCACTGGACGTGTAGTAAGCAGCACCGAGGTATAATTTATCCTGCAGCCAACCTAACGGCCACAAGAAAGTGACATGTTGAATGAGATCGACCAGCATGTCCATACAGCAGCGTTGAAGTGGTCTATCAGACTGTTGGTGTCCTCCAATTCCCTTCAATTGATCTTATCTCTTTTCACATCTCATTGCCAATTAGAACACACATTTAACCCTGTTGGCTCAGTGTTGTCTTTCTGTATATCTCTGTCGTCCGTCCGTCCGTTTTCTACCCCTTATTTATATTTTTAAATAATATTATTCATATTTTTCATCAGGTATGCAGAGATCTGTACAAATCTCATTCTGACCAGTTACCACATCAAGCTGTTCATGCAAAAATACTCAGGTCTGTGTATGTGTGTGTTCTTGAGAGAAACCTTTTTCCAGTGTGTTCTGGTTCTGGCAGTGGACCTCATCCCAGTAGGACATGCCATAAACACTTGTCCTAGGAGGTGCCCAGGATTCACGCTAGTCAGATTCCCGAACCACCTCAGTGGGCTTCTTTTGCTGCAGAGGAACAGCACATCTAGAGAAATGAACAATGTTGTGTAATGCTTTTGAAATTATTAATATAAAATTATAAAGCTTTGGATTAGCGTTCAAGCTGGGGGGCTAAAGTCAGTGTAGGAGTAAGGATCAGTCCAGTTGGATTTGTATATCCATCACTTTATTTGGTTTTTAGGAGCGTGCAGAGTCTGTAAAGACAATAAAGTTGTGTTAGCATGTTGAATTAGTCAGGACAGATTTATTGTAAAGATCTGAGTGAAGCCCCTACTCGCAGGGCTGATACTGCACCATCCCTCCAGCACAACTGATGCTGTAAAGAAGCTGTGGACGTAGCTCGAGGCACGAAGCAGCAGGCTAGCTAGAAATCAATAATAAAACAGCAGTGGTGAATTTCCCTCTTCTCACATTTTCTCTCTGTAATTTGGCTGTCCTGAGACAGTGGAACTCCAGCAGAGTCAGCCTGGAAAGAGATTAGAAATGAACAGATGAGTAAACTTGTAATATTGTTCATTCTTCAGTAAGGAATAAACGAACCGAGGCACACATACAGATTATGGCTGAAGGATTATTATTACTCCCCTGTGGTCGCTAACTCCTTGAACCCTCTGCTAGGACAGTGAACGGATTTATCATACACACATCTTTTGTGTGATGCTCTGGGGACCTCCTAATGCTGGAGCTTTGTGTGTGTGGCTGAGGTTCTCCTGGTGACTGTTTTGTGTAACCTGTCTCTGTGTTAATCCTTCTCCTACAGGCAGATTGACTGTTTTCAGTAGATAATAGCATGACCTACATGCATAAGAGAACCCATACACATTGTCGTTATGGTATTGCTTTATATCAAAGTATTAACTCCCCATCGGTCTGTCAGAATCTTTACGGGATTAAAGCTGCTGACAGACTGTTTGTCAGTAAGTCAACGTAAATACTGCTCCATGAACTAAGAGCCTCCTCAGCTCCTTTTTAAAGCCAATCACATACAGAGAAATAGGCCTGGCTTACAGCTCCGAAAAGTCTCATCTATTGCTTTTAATTTTGAGTGCTGTTGAAGTGGTTGCTTAACAGAAGTAATGAATTACTTTCCTTATTTACTCTTATAGTTAGCACGGCACTAATGCTCTCTTAGATTAGCACACGCTCAGCTTGAACATCACTGTGTGCCTGGGCTCTCGTGTATCATTATGTGTAAAGATGTTAGCATGATATTTTCATGTGTTTTTATTTCTTTTTAGAAAGGTTTGATGTGGTGGATCATTGCACAGTTTGACTGTACCATTACTTTTTTTTTTTTTTTTTTTTTAAATAGCAGGCACTCTTAAAAATTTGAAGATCACTCTGTTTGCTGTCCCGTCTCCGACATAAAATGAAGACGAGCTGCACAGAGCTTCATCCACGCTGGTATATGCATCCCTTTGAAATTGACTGCTGGTCGCAATCAGACGCTCCAGGCTCCGGTTGCCTAGGTAACCCTCTAATGTGTTTACTATCGCTTGGCATGCAGCTACAATCAATGATATCCCACACTCTCACTGGTAGTTTCCTCAATCACTTTGGGGGCGGCGGTTATTTCACCCATAGTTTCATGGAGTCGTAAAATTCCAGTTCACAGTAGATCACTTCCACTGTGGACACAGCTTTTTCTATCCGCCAGTCATGCAGATAATTGAAACATTGGAGATCAATTAACTTCAAACTTATGTAGTTCAATTAGTCACTAATAATCATTCCACTAGCTTTGTCACTAATACACTGTTTGAGACAAATGTAATGCTTTGCTTTGTATTTTAGTGATGCACTGGTGCAAAATTTGGACTTGATATGAGATGAGCGTGACTAAAAAGCTGGACTGGTGACGGTGGACGGATTTGTTTAGTTCAACTAAATGTTATTTATATTGTGCAGTCTTTTTTGATTGGGTGACATAAAGGGGAAAAGGAGAAAAAGGAGGGCAGAGAGAGAGAGAGAGAGAGAGAACATGTCCTTGTGCTCTCCCTGTTGTAGAAGTTTAAAAGACACACAGTAAAAGCAACACTTAGTTTCATCACATTTCTGCTATGCTCCACCCTCTGACCCCCCCCCCCCCTCCCCCCAGCCCAAATGGTTTGTCACTACAAGTGGTCGTCCAGGCAACACAAGAATACCGCCACATTGACACTCTTTGTTTGGCCAGTCCTGGCCTCACTACATCTTGAATGAACAGAGAGGGGAAATAATAGTCACAGTTCCACGAAGATGGAGAGAAGGCAAAACACAGGCGAGGGAGGAGCATAAGAACGTGACTTCTGAAACAGGTCATCTCAGTCAGGCCTCGTTTGGCTTCCATAATGAAACGACCCCAGACAAACCTCTCCATCTTTGTTCTCCTGCACAATGCCTGTGCAGCAGGAGAGAATCATCTGACACATGAACTCCCAGCAGTCAGCTGTGTTCAACAGGCTGTACTGACACAGACACGGTGATGGTTTATCTGTCTACTGTGCTTCCAAGAGCTGCAATTTTAGCTAGCATTATTACGTATTGCATATCTGAGCTCGTGAGATGGACAGTGTTCTCGTTTTTTTTTGCTTTGAAGGTAATTGTTGCCCTGACCTGATGGAGATTTATTTGATCTATTTGGCTAGACGTCTGTTGCGCCTTCCAGAAAGTCTTAGTCCTACCTTTAAGGTCACGTTCTTGGACACAGGCAGAGCTACACTTCGTAGAAAGCATAGCGATACATACAACATGTACAAAGGAGCTCTTGGAGAGTAGTGGGGCTTTTTTATATCTGCACAAAATGTCTTTATACATGAGCACATTAAATTCTGGGCATTTGGGTTGCAGGTTGTTTTTATAAATTCCTTTTATTTTGAAAATCACTACAGAGATGACACAACCTGACTGGACTTGCTGATTTCATGTACTTCCTGCCACATGACCCATGACCCACTAAAGTTATCAGTGGCTTCTGGTGTACCTGGCTGGCTCAGGTATAAGTGTGTAGCGTTGTGTATATGTACATTAATTCACTTTGGATCCTTTTGTGTGATGTGGTGACAAGCTAATAAAGCTTCTAATCGGGCGGGGCGATTAATTCAAAATGAATCAAAGCCGACACTCAGAAGCTCTAACTGACATATTCTTGCTCATGTAGGTTATTTTATTATATTTTGTTTGTTTTTAAAAGGCTGTTAACACTCCCTGAAGTATGTACAGTCTCCCATTTAAAAACAATGTACTGAGTGTATTGCCATTTGACTGTGCGCCATCCACTCTGACATGGAAGCATCATGGAGGAAAGCCGACTGCACAAGTGAGAGCACATCGACTGTGGCTTTATTTATGTGCCATCTGCTGGCAGATTGAACAAAGTCAATTTTCACTTATTGTATTAATGTTGTTAGGAATAACCACGGTTGTGTGCCTTTGTATTAACTTACGTTTTTTTGCTTGCAATCTTTAAAAGTCATTAATCTGTCAAAGGGTGTGATTCTTCCACCAATCAGCCGGCATTGCTCTCAAAGGAGACCCACATGGTTCTAGAGAACAGTGTGCAGCACAAACCAACCAACCAACCTGCTGAGATCTTCGAAGTCTCCTCCTCGCAGCAGCTACACCTCATCTCTTAAACGAAGCTCTTATTAAAATTTCAGAGGCCTCTGATGTAACTGGTTTTCTGCTCGCTGGCAGCTCAGTCGCACAGCTGCTGTTTGAAAGCAGCCGGCTTATCACCTGTTGTCATTTGAGAACACACATACAAAGAATTGTGGTTGTACTTTAACTATTCAAATTACTTTGCATAGGGAGGGACGGAGGGAGGGGGGCTGGAACTGGTTAATTTCCTGCATGCTGGTCAGTGTGTCTGGGGCAATGGCTCTAAGATTTCAGACAGTGATCTTCACAGCTGACATTAGTCAGATGATGCCAGATTACTGCTTTCTCTGCTGTTGGAAGAAGTGAGAATCCAGCCACAGAGTTTGGTTGGACTGATTTGTTTTGCTGACTTATGGCTGGATTTTATGCTTCAGTTTCCTCGTTTTATTATCTTAATGTGGTAAATGCATGCATATGTGTCTCTACACACCTTGGCTGTTGGCCTATTATGTGACAAATCAGCAGGAGGCGTGGCTAAGATAACAGTCAGGGGGGATTAGAGGCGTGACACTTGGACAAGACCTCCATCTGTTTTACCACAGCCGTGTCAGAGGCTCTCTGGCCTGCTCTTCATCGCACAGCCTGACCTGTGCTGTATTTCAAGATGAACTGTCATTTGATGCACAACTACCATGTGTTTTTACAGTTTCACCCTCCATTGATTGCAGTGGTCCCTGGGTGTGTGGGGTTTTGTGGGTGACTACGTGGACTCGTCCATGGACCAACTATGCACCAACTATGCATGTGCCTCTGGCAGTGGACTTCGAAGTATTGTAACAGGAACAACTACTACTGCTGTCAATGCCTGGTATTTCTATTGAGCTCAGAGTTAGCTACAGCGCGTTGAGTGTCACGGGCCTTTCAGTGGGCATGGCCCATCATTTCTTCTCAGTTTGTAAGAATTCAGCATCAGCTGAAGGTTGATCTCACACAAGCTCTCCTCCAGCGCCACTGTACACACTGAAAGAAGTGAGGTAAATCCAGTATAGATAAGATATGCTCAGCAGTTAAAGGGCATTAACAAAGTACAGCTTGAATGACAGTTTTCCTTTAAAAGCACACTATGCTAATTGCACATGTCAAAGTGGATTTATTAGCCAGACAGTACTGTTGAGACTGAAACTGTTTATTAATGTCATGCGGTAGAGGATCTTGGTACTTAGGTTTTGTTTTGTTTTTTTGTTTTTTTTTTAAGGGACATCAGCAGCATTTTGAGAGTACAAATGTATAAAACGCAAAGTGAAACACAAACAGAGGAACGTAGATGTGGGTGTTTACAGGCGAGACGAGGCAGGGATCTACATTACAGTCACATCCTGAGCTGCTGAGGGATGACTTTGGCCTGGCATAGTCACTGGTACTTTTACACAGGCTCTTATCACAGAAAATGTGATAAGAGCCTGACACACAGCTACATGCTCAGCCTTACCTTCACTAACTGGACTCATTGAACTGAACCTCTTCACCATGTTTGTGCAGTTGGTGCCTCTTTGAGTGTTTTTATTGGAAATGTCTGACAAACCGGAGCTTGCTCTGTGTTTTTGTTTACTACCACTACAACAACTGTATCTTTAGCAATGGCAGTGGCAGAAACACTAATGTTCTGGACTCCATTCTTTCAAAGCCTCAACATAAGTACATCAAATAATTGGAAAAGAAATAAAATAAAACTGCACCCAAAGCAGTAAATGGTTGACTCTGGAGTAATATTTGGTACAGGGTTGTAGATTTCTGCTCTGCTTTTATGTTAAGTCTGATTTTTTTTTTTTTTTTTTGTTGTTCTTTTTCTTTTTGTTGTTGCCGTGGTTTTTACCCCTCTGCCATAACAGGCTGATGGGTATTGTCGACACCGTGTTGGGCGTGTGGATGTTGTGGACATGCAAATTTGTGAATGTAACAACTCAAGAACAAGGAGATGTAGGCGTTTGACACCTTAAGTGTATTTACTATGAGGCTGAATGGTCGTGCTGATGGCTGCCAGCATTTTTACATACATGGGGAAGAGCTGCTGGAGCCCCACCCACAGTAATAGTGGAGTATCTCTAGGAGCAGATGGCTCCTCTATTGGTCACAAATTATTTTGGAGCATGTCGGTTTTTCTTATTTCATCTTTCCTTCCGAGCTGTTATGCGGCACCGTTATGTTAACATTTAGAATTAGCATTCGTGGTATTACCCAGTATGTCGTTAGGTGGCGTATTTCTGTAAAAATGAAAGTAATTAGTGCAACAATTGTCTGTTTGTGTGTCATGGTTTCCCCCTGAAGAGATTAGAAAAATAATAAAACAGCTGGAACTGCACAGAATCCTACTTCCGTGTATTGTTGCCCTCTTGTCTGTCAGGACTTTAACAGATAAATTGCTGCTAAGTTGTTGCTTAATAATACCTTTTTAAAACATCTCCAATGTTTACATTTATTATTGGATTTTATAGCCAAGGAACCAAATGACCTTAATTAGATGAACTCGGTGGAGTTTTTCAGCTTTCGCTTGTTTGCTGGATCATGCCTGTGCAGATCACATTTGCGCTGCTGCTGTATTATGAGTGTAAGTACTGTATCCACACATGTAACCTCAGGCAGCAGATGTCACTGGTAGTAAAAACTGGAAGAGGCTTATGTGGCAGCCTGTAATGCCCCAGCCGTTCTAATGCCCAATACCATACCCTGCCAGCCATCCTGTGTGTGTGTCTGTGTGTGTTTGTGTGTACATGTTTCTGACTCTGTGTGTATTAGATGTGGAGGCTGGTTGCTGACCCAGTCCAAACTAGATGCTCTGTTTCCTCTCACGCTCACTGTGGGCCCTTTCTGTGTGTGAAAGTCTGCCAACTGTTAAAACGTGTTGCCTTTGTGTGTGAACAACGGCACACACACACAAAGCTGAAGCACTCGGAGCCATCGGGGGAGCCTGTGTGGTGGGATGCTGTGATTGTGGGTGAAGAAAACTGAGCGTCTTGGTTTAAATGTGTGTGTGAGATGAGTAAAAACAGGTGGCTGCTCTGTTTGTCCATCTGCACCCTCTTCCACAGCAGCTGCCCGTCCTTTCCCCTCTCGAAACTGTGTGTGCATGTGATTTCTGCTAGGGTCAGGGGTCACAAACTACAGTCTGTACAAGTCAGCCAGTCCACACTGGTAACACTAAGAAATATGCTTCATCTTTGTTTGTGAGACTGCTGGTGTGAAGCGATGTGGTTTTGTGTATATGTGGGTATTTTCATATTGAGAACATAAGTAGAGCTGCTATGTGGGGGTTTCATCCTGGTACTCTTATAAATAAACATTAAAATAAAAAAGATTTTAAGTTCAAAGTTGCATAAAAAAAAAGACCTCAAATTTCAACAAAGTGTGAGCCAGGTGATAACGAACCTCTTCAAAATACAAATGTGCAATCACCTCACGTAGCCAAACCTAAACAAGTTTGAGGTTTTTTAATGCCAAACATTAAGGTTTTCTGAATAGGATGTCAAATGAGGTTAGGGAGCAGCCTCTCCCTGCAAGTCTACCATCTGGCTGTGTGTGTGTGTGTGTATATCTCTGCCCAGAAAGTGGGCCCTGAGTGTAGGGCAGGACCAGGAAAAGGTGGCCAAGCGTTTCTTCCATTGCTTTGCATTTATCACACAAAGAGGAAATGGACGGAAAAATTCTGTGTGGCTTCGTTTTAGAGACATGCAAACGATGAAGGACTTTGAACAGAGCATTAACAGAGCTTTCTTTCATCTTCTTCAACCCATTGGCCCATAAAGCGTCCGATATCTCTACTTCCATGTCCCTAACCCAAACATCCGTCATGTAGGTGCTGTAAGTGTAAAAAGTGCAGTAAACTGGCTGATTGGGTGTTTGGAAGTGGGATTTGTAATCAAATAATCATAGAAGTCACCATGAGCAGGGGGCTGGTCCACATGGGACATGGTGATTGAAGTAAATGAGCAGAGGAAGCATATATTTTAATTGCACAATGACGTAAAACAGTTGTTGATGTAGAGGTCATCTTGGTACTCCCTTTAACTGGGTATGCCCCCCATTATAACGTTCTCAAGTTCTGTCCAGACCACCTTGGCTGAAGGTATCCAAAGTACTAAATCAGTATTGGTTTGGCATTTATAAGCTGTATTTGTGACTCCTGAAGAAGAGTCAGTCATCCCAGTAACATGGGAAATGTGCTAAATATTGCTTTGTGAAACAATATCCAAATGTATCCAACAATATACATTTTTGTTTTTTATTTTTTATTTTTTGCCAAATGAAAACGCTGCTAAGCTATGGTCACTTTGCTGTTAGCTTCCTCCATGCTACGGTATCGATATCTACAATCTGTGATCCAGGCGTTGCACGGTGCCTTCCTAAAACCAACTTACGCTAACAGTATCCAACTAACAAGCAGGGTTGGGCCAGATGGGGCAAAAACCCAATATTTTCAGGTTAATGGATATGCACAACGGAAAAATATTCTGGGACTACTACCAACAAGAGTGCTCGTCTCATCTCAGATAATAAGGGTTAAATGTGACTTTATATATGTAAACAGCAAGATAATTGCCAGTTTGACTGGCAGTGTGTGTTGGTCAGGTTTTAGAAGCAGTGTTGCTACTAAATTCTGGACAATCTCCTTTTGCAGCAATAAAGAAATGACAGATAACTGTTGATAAACTGTTACCTGCAGTGTCGAGCTGCAGTTGAGAAGGTGACAGATCACCGCTCATGTTGAATACTCGATATTCATTAATCACAATGTTATATTCTGAGTGATGTGGTCTACTAACATTGTATTGTGGGACATGTGACAATTCCCACCTAACATTTATGAAATTGACGCTGCGTGTGTTTGAGAAATTAAACAGAAAAATTGAACATAGAATATAAAGTGAAGTTACTGGTAAACTGTAGAAGATCAAAGAGTTTGGTTTACAAATTGTATTTTCTTTTAATGTAATGTAATCTCTCTAATTCAGTTATTTCCAAGAGTAAAACTGTTTTTATTGTTTAAAAACTACATTTACTCTTGAAATAAATCTGTTGACGTGTTTGTGAATGTCCTAAAACTTCACAAAGTCGGTCTGATAATCTGTGTGTGCATATGAGGGAGGGAGACCTAAAGCTGTGTGTGTGTGTGTGTGTGTGTGTGTGTGTGTGTGTGTGTGTGTGTGTGTGTGTGTGTGTGTGTGTGTGTGTGTGTGTGTGTGTGTGTGTGTGTGTGTGTGTGTGTGTGTGTCCTACATGCTACACTGTGTGAGCCGAGTCTGCTCTTATCAGCTGCAGATAAAGA
>VURO01020848.1:0-17888 GCA_015108175.1 Pelvicachromis taeniatus
TTTTGTACAGTTTGTGAAATGCTCGTCATTGGCATTACATGCATGTAGTGTTCACTGACTGACTTTACCGGGGATTATATTTATTACAACGTTACTGTGTGGAAGTGATACACAGGTATGCTTATGAAATGCTTATGTGAGCTAGAATAGGGATGTGGTTATAATAATATGTATAACAGCACAGAGACAATGACGATAACTAATAATTTCATTGCGTTTGTGCACCCATCGCTCCCCGTCCTGACCCCCAGCCTTAACGCTAGATTGATGTAGAGAGTCTGACACAGCTTTGCTCTGCAGCCCAAACACCCAGCTTGTCTGTGATTTAGCCAGACTGGTGTTGAACGTCTCCAAAGACACGCGTGGGGTTAGGTTAGTTGGCCATAGGTGTGAATGTTTGTCTGCGTCTCTCTAATAACCCTCCAATAGACTGGTGACTTGTCCAAGGTGTACTTTTGCGCTATGTCCCTGAAATAGACCCTGAATGGAATAAGTGGGAGGAAATGACAGCCGTGTGCTCAGAGCCTGACTGATGTCCTAGCGGACATCTTTAACATCTCTCTGAGCCAAGCCGTTGTGCCACAGTGCTTTAAAACCACCACCATCAGACCTGTACCAAAGACAGCTACAGCCTCGGAGCTCAAAGACTGTCGCCCAGTAGCAATTGCTCCAATCATCATGAAGTGCTTTGAGCGACTAGTCCTGAGTTACGTCAAGAACCAGCCCCAGTCAAAACACTCGACTCCAGGTACATGACACCCAGACAAGTAAAGGCAATATTTACACTTATTCAGAATATTTGTTTGAAGAGCAGCACAGCTATGTGTCAGCATTTTGAGATACCTCGTGAAGCTACCTTCATTTATTCTGTACTTGCAATGTGCTTTTTTATAAATGCAAGTTATAGAGTGAGTCTACTTCCTCCGCAAGAGAGCAAGAGCCTCAACCCCCATTATGAGCACTTTCTACAGAGGCACCGTTCAAAGTATCCTCACCAGCTGCATCACTGTGTGGTATGGCTCCTGCACTGGGTCCTACCGGAAAAGGTTCAACAGGTAGTGAAAGCAGCAGAAAGGATCATGGGTACTTCTCTTCCCTCCCTCCAGCACATCTACTGCACCCGCCTCATCCGGAAAGCCCTCTGCATTACAGGCGACTCCACTCATCCGTCCAACAGCTTCTTCAGTTTGCTGCCATCAGGAGGGAGACTGAGGAGCCTCTGGGCAAGAACCAGCAGAGAGACGGCTTCGTCCATCAGGCTGTCAGGATGCTGAACTCACTCCCTATGTAAAACTATGACATCATAACAATGTGATTAGTCACTTGCAATGTTGAATCTGGATCAACATTAATTATAATGATCCAGGAACATCATCAACGTGGGGATAACTGTAAACACCCATCAATACCCTGTATAAGGTAAACAGGGATTATTTTGAACTGTGAATCACACAAAGCTACTCTAGAAGTAACATTTTGACTTGTGGAGTTGGAAATAAGTATAATATGTGCTACTTTACCATTAATACAAATACAGTTTTTAAGACTACAGTTAAATGAGAAATATAGTGTATACAGAGTGTTTGTAAACAAACTGTGATTAGTGTTTTGTCCCATTAGGTCTCAGCAGTTATCAGCATGTGTGCAAACTTCTTAAAGACTGCTGGTAAAGCAGCAGATGATGGCGTCCACAGCTTATGATTAAACACTTTTTAATGTATTTTTAAATGTACGTAAATGCTCTCTATAGCTTCTAAAAATGTAAGCCCAAACATATATTTTCATGAGATAATATCACAGTATCTTCCATTCATTTCTAAACCGAATGACTTCTTTTGGATTTTCCGTCTGTTTTTGTATCTTCGTACAGAAGGAGCGCCAGTGTCAGACAGCAGCAGCTCAGAGCTTCACGCACTTTTTTTCCACACAAATTTATTAAAAGAAACGCAGCATTTCAGCGTGTTGCTCACATGACAGAAGACACAACGGTTTTTGCGCATTTCACTGCTTTTGTTACAACTGTGTTAGCATTCGAAGGAGATTAATCTTCTCCAGTGGAGATGACAGCAAGCCAGCAACAGCACACGACATGACAGATTTATGGCTGAATCCTCAGCAGACGTATGTACATACATTTGATTTGTTTACTTCCTGTAACTGCAAACAAACTCATTCTTACTTTGCACATGTACTGGACTCACATCTCAAATTATAGAGCGAAGCATAGTTTAGAAAAAACAAATAAATATCCCTCTGTTATGGCTAAAAATACAATTTGAAAATGTCTTCCCTTGAAGCAAAATGAAAATAAGTGCTGTGGGTTACAGATAAAATCAGTGTAGAGAAGCTTAAAACACACATTTCACATACAAAATAATCAATGTTTACTTTGCTCTTGGACACTGAACATTACATTATCATCATTTTATTGTCTAATATCCATTTTTCACTCCATATAAAAACTAGCTGTGTAGTTAAAGGCACAGACAACCTTATTTTAACACTTTCTCTCAGCCCAGAGACACAAACATAAACATTGCAGTGGTTCAGACATAGTTTCTAGTGGTACAGTATAACCTCTCTGAGATTAATCTAATCACTCGAGTCATGATGTCACTTGAGTTCTCTGCTGCAGGGTATTGAATGCTGCCAAGGGGGTCACAGATTTTGACAAATGACAGATTAACAGCAGCCTGTCCTTTCAGAGTAAGACCAGATATGGACTTTAGTCACATTAAAGCTACAGAGCAGAATTCTCTCTTTTTCTGACTTTTCTTTTTCACTTATCACCGATATATTTATCAGTCTGCGTCTTCTGTGGTGCACAACCTTGCTAAAACCAGCGGTGGTTATGATCATTAGAGACACTGCTAGCTGACAGCTTTCAAACAGCAAAAGAAATGACTGAGAAGCTGCACCATCATGGCTGCCAGAGACAGTTACAGTAGGTCACCTGAGCTTAACTTGCGTGGGTAATCCTGTGTAGCACCATAGAGTAGGGGTTAACATACATAAACTAATTATTCTTTAGAAAATTCATATTTACAAAGGCACATCAGTGTGTGTGTGTGTGTGTGTGTTTGTGTGGACAAAAACTGTGTCCGTGTCTATCTCCTGGCGTGGCCGACGCTGTTCTCGATGCACAGCACGACGTTGGAGCTGGAGCAGCTGCTGGAGCTCTGCTCCAGCAGACTGCCGCTCTGCAGCGGCGACGCCATGCCGGTCAGCGTCTGTTCGCCCACACGCCACGTCTCGCAGAAGCTGTCGACGTGCCGCTCACCTCTACTAGTCGATCCGTGCCAGACCATCTTCTCTGGCCTGTGAAGAAACAGAAAAGCGTCATTCCATAGCAAGCCTTAAAGACGTAATGTTAATGTAATGTTGCGATTCGTGCTGATTTGAGCCTCACCATGTGTTGTCGTGAAGAACGTCCTTGCCATCAAACGAGTAGACTGACACATTTTCCTTCATTCTGCCGCCGCTGAAGATGGCGTCCCAGCTGTCAAACAGAACCTCGTCCTGATGAGCGTGAGACAAATGAATGAGCCAAATTACAGCTCCTTTAATGTGGGAACGTCACAGCTTTAAAATGAGTCGACGCTTAAGCGAGTATTTGAGGCTGGCTTTAATAGTGAAGAGTTCCACAGACTGTATGAAAAGGCCATTGAATGACCATTTGCCACTAACTCAGTCCAGTTTTTGTTTAATGTTCATACGGCAGCCTTTTCTGCCTGTTTCCCTTTATTAAAAATGGCTTCCTGACAGCCTCCCTTCCACTGAGACCATTTCTGACGAGGCATCAATGAACTGAAGAGCAACACACATCTTCTTTTGTCCTCCACTTGTCCAGTTTTCTCAATTGTTTTAAGGACACACTACACAATAACCTGAAAAATGCCAAGTTTTCAGCTAATAGCTCTTTGGAAATCACATTGTTGTTGCAGAAATACTATTTAATGTATGTCAAACTGTGTTATATTTGCCATTTTTCATGGCGTCAACTAAAGAAATGGGAACTAGTAACAAAGTGTATAACAATACAATTTATAATTCAATCCTTGTGTTAGGTACCTCTCATATCATTAAATGACCCATAGGTCAATGTTAAGTGGCTTAACATTGACCTATGGTCCCTGATTTATAAATGTTCAGGTACAAAGACTGGACTGACAAATGAGTGAAAAAAATAAATCTGGGAGAACTATTGCTGAAGAATGCTTTAGAAATTAGATGATCATGGCCTAACAGAGTGATCTCAGCTGTAGCGAGCTTTGCTCTGAAAGTTAGCATAGAGGCATCTTTGACTGGCTGACGGGCAGCTATAGCTGCTAGCTTGTTCCTCAGCCACACTGAGTCAGTGGTGTCTTCTAGAGCATTTTTAATGGATGAATATGGCTTCTTGTGCTCCAGTTTTATTGAATGAATTTCCATATTTTATTAGTCTATTATTTAGCACACAACTATAAGGATAAAGTCACAGCAGGAAAAGAACAGGTGATGTCGCTGTGATTATGTCACAGATTATGTGATTATGCAATGCATAACCTTGCAAGAGACACGGGTCTGTCAGGTTGGGTACATTATTTTTTTTAAAGGCTGAAAACACTGTTTAACTACCTTCAGGTTGACTACTGATAGATTCTGTCTGTCAGTCTTGCGGACGATGCTGTGGAGATCCTGGAGTCTGGAGGACAGGAAGGCCCGGAAAGTTCCCTTCATCCCGATGGCCTGAGCCTGAACGAAGCACAGAAAGTCTGCACCACGGATGCCCCGCATGGAGCCGGTCTGAGGGCTGTTCAGAGCAATCAGGTGGAGCTGTGGGGAAATGTGCCAAGAAGTAAAAATGTATTCTTACAATGTGAGTAAGTAGAGTTTGAGATGAGCCAAGTGGCTTGTCTTACCACTGGCCCAGAAGTGTGATGGTGGACCGGACTCTGGGGTTGGCGTGGGGGTGGTCTTCGTGGAGTGGTTATCGGGTAGTGAGTGTCCACAACATAATACCTGTTATCAGGTGGGTTTAACCGGTCTGTGTAACTTGGAAACCTGGGATCTGTTATTTCCGGATACCGTGGTTCTGACTGATACCGTGAATCAGGCTGGTATCTGGGATCGCTGTAAGTAGGTTTATAGTCAGGCTCAGCATGTGGTT
This sequence comes from Pelvicachromis taeniatus, assembly GCA_015108175.1. Lineage (NCBI taxonomy): Eukaryota > Metazoa > Chordata > Actinopteri > Cichliformes > Cichlidae > Pelvicachromis > Pelvicachromis taeniatus. The sequence continues at coordinate 5,150 of VURO01020848.1, forward strand.
GGGCCGGACTCTCATGCGGCTGGTTGAAGTGGTTGGTGGAGGTGCCCGTGTGGGAATGGTGGTCCTGGAAGTAAGGGACAACTGGCGGAGGCTCCACAGCAGCAACTTCATTAAGCTAAAAATGCAGCGTGTGACTTGTTAAAGCTGGGCATGCTATATACCTGAATTACCAGATAAAAGACAAAAAATTACACTCACATCCTCCCTCGGCAAACCAATGTACTCCCCAAGCTGAAAAATAAGAAAGATAACAGATTAAATAGAGATAAAAATTACACATTTTAAGTATTTTTGCATCTGTCTGGCTAATTTATGAAGATAAATGTTTCACCTGAACTTGACGAACTCCATCTCGGACTCTTAGGTAGAGATCTGTTTGGTCTAGTATGTACACCAGAGAGCCCTCAGGTTGTCTTCTAGCTGTGGCTGTCATCGTTTCATAAGATCTCAACACTGTCACCTACAAACACAAAACACAATGTGGATTACTGCGCAAGCCGACACGTGTTTTTGTCGTGGTTTCATTGTGTTCTTTTTCTTTTTTTAAGTTTACAACAACCAGAAAAGAAACAACTGACTAAAAGTTTTACTCACACCAGAGGTGAGACCAGGCAGTCCAGGAGGTCCAGGAGGTCCCGGTGGTCCAGGAATACTGATAGCTGACGTTTAAGTGCAGATTTGTTAAGCATATTCTAAATGTTCAGTGCCCAAATTGTTAAAGCAAAAACATAAAAACTAGTTTAAAAGCATATTACTGGCCCTTTTGTATCAAAGGCTTTTATTCAGGACAAACCTGCCAAAATTCGATCCATCAGATAAAGTTTCCTTGTATATAAGAGAAATTTTAGAAATGATAAACAGCTATTCATACACAAAAACTCAGAGAGAAACTTTAAAATACAAGACTGGTGCTCCATGTGGGGTTTAAATTAAATGTAAATTTTAACATATAAATCACGTTATTTTAATGAAGTCTTTCATATTTGAGGGACTTTTTCTAATTTAACTCACTCTGTGTGCCTCTGTAAGACCCATCCAGTGATGGTCCTGGAGATCCAGGTGGCCCTGGTGGCCCAGGTGGTCCATCATACCCTCTTCCAGGTGGACCAGGTGGCCCCTGAGGGCCTGGTGGGCCAATAATGGAGTCTCCTTTAGGGCCCTGATAAGACAGGAGGACACAGAGTCTGATTTAAAGCATCTTTAAAAGCATGAAGGGTATGTTTTCCAGAGTGTGATCGTACTGGAGGTCCAGGCACTCCCGGGGCTCCGACTCCGCTTCCTCCATACCGGGGGTCGTAATATCCTCCGCCTGGCTCTCCTTTCTCTCCTTTCAAGCCACTTTCACCTTTCAGCTCATTCTGGGTAGACATAATAAAAATCAGAGAATAAGCCAGCAGTATAATCAAAAATCAAACTGATATCAGTTTAATCTTTAAATATAAAGACATAAAATCAAAAGTGTGTAAAGGCGAGGGATTACCTTTAAAGTGTAAATGTCAACATTTGATCCAAAACCTGGGTTTGAAACAAAAATTGCTTGCTTAAAATTTGTCCGCAGACTGAAAACTTAAAACATTTACACGTCTGTAGGTGACGTTACCTGGTGGTCCCCGATCTCCTTTCTCTCCTTTAACTGCAAAAAAACCAACAAGTTAAACAACCGCAAAAAACACAGCATTGACTCTATTTACTGTAACTCTATTTACTAGAGTCAGGTCATACATAGAACAACTGCTGCTCCTTAACCTTTTAGTTATTGCTAAACTCCACCAGTGGGAAGGTGTAATTCAAACACAGCACTCCGTTTAAGTTTAAAACCACTCTGGAGAGAAACCTTACCACTGGACAGAGAAGAGAAGTTGCTCATCTTCCAGTCTTTCTGCTAAGCCAAGCTAACCGTGACGCTTCACATTCACCATACAGATGTGTCATGGTGTACTTCTTAAAATGTTGCACTACTCCTTTAATTTTTTACTCATAACATTGGCATTTAGCATCGACTTTGAAGTGAACTCACCAGCGTGATACCTGGAGTAATCATATCCCTGAAATGTAAAGGAAAGAATTAGGGAACTTTAACCTATTTTGACCGATATGCACCGCTACAGGAAAATATAATGTCTGGACTCACTCCGAGTCTGTCAATGGGAACAGGAGGCCCAGGAGGACCAGGGGGCCCTGGTGGGCCTGGTGGTCCCTGAGACACAAAAAAAATATTGATTACTGTTTCTGTACAAGATAAAAAATTGATTGATTTTAGGGTCTGATAACCAGGCAATGTCAAATCTTTAGCACTCACAGGGTATCCGTATCCAGATCCACTGCCTGCATCTCCCTTCTCTCCTTTGGCACCATTTAGTCCTGGTCGACCCTAAAACAAGTAGGCAGAATATCATAGTTACATGATGACATGATGAACTTAAAAAAAAAATACAACAAACAAATCATGTCTTGAAATTTCTTCCCTCTCAATCCTGCAAATCAAAGCTCCCCAAGATTGGACTCCACTGTTCTCTTTTCACAGTTGCTGTCAGAACATAAATCTAATATAGAATCAAGTAATTGCAATAGTATTTGCACAAACCACCACACTGATGATGTTATACGACAATTAATCCATTTTTGTAGCCATTAAATCAGTCAAGGGTGATATTTCCCTACTGGGAGGTTGTTGGTGTCATTACTCCAGTCAAATACCTTCCTAACTATGTGAAAGCTTTTCATGAAATCTTTGTAAAGATGTCAAGCTTACCGGTCGGCCAGGAAACCCGATCTCCCCCTTATGGCCTTGAGGACCTTGTGGACCCTGGAGAAAAATGTACATTGAAGCTCGTTATACTGATCTGATTTTGCTAACTTGTTAAACAAGTCTAAAGTAGTGAGCTTACTGGAAATCCCATTGGGCCAGAACTTCCTCTCTCACCCTATAAATTAGGACACAAGCACATTGTAAACATCACAGTATCAATATTATCAATACCAACACTGGTATCTGTATTGGATTGATACTAAGGCAGTTGGATAAAGGTCCAAACTGACAACTATAAGGATGTTGTCAGTTTTTTTTTTTAAACTTGATTTATTTACCGGCTGTCCTGTCAAGCCTCCCAGGAATAGAGGTCTCCCATCAGGCCCCATGATGACACCAGGCTCTCCTTTCTCTCCCTGAACAAAAAGCAAGAACTTACAAAAATACCACTGGAAACAGTATTTAAGTTATACAAGGCTTTAAAAAATATTGTTGCTATTAAAAATATTGAACTACATTTGTTTCCTGTTACTTTCAACACAAATTGCATGAAATAATTTGGAAAGAAAAAAATATGTCACTTACTGAGAGGAATGTAAATAAAACTCAACTTAAACCACATTAATATTAAAATTTATTAAATGAAAAAATATTGTTGCACAAAATATAATGAATGTTTATAATGAATGTTTTAGAATGTGAAATTAACAAATAAAGAAACCTAGATAATCCTACCTTAGGTGCATATCCTGGTGGACCTGGGTTCCCTTTTTCCCCTTTTGGTCCCATTGGGCCCTAAATCCATACAAATAATATAATCACTTATTTTCATTCTTTTGAATCAGTTGGATTCCTGCAGGCTGAACTGCTTGATGATCATGGTGATACGTACTGGGAATCCTGCCCTGCCTGGAATACCTGGTCCAACCTGGAAAAGAAACGCAGTTTGAAAAAGCTAAAATATTCTTTCAACTTTAGGTTTTGTGTCGACGCTTTTGAAAAGATTAGTAGGGGACCAAAGGGTGCAGTCACCTACCTGTCCTGCTTCGTTCCAATAAAGGTCGTTATACTAGCAAGACAAAGTTAGGTCAGTTAGTATGAATGTGAATGAGCAAACAAGCATGCTGTGGCTATTAGTGAAGATGAGTAACATAATGATAAAAATCAATTTAGACATACTGTGCTGTGTGGGTTAGTTTCATTTCACATATTTATCCAGAATCATTCAACCTCTGTACATTTACAAGTTGAATGGAGACTCACATCTTCTCCTGGCTGGTAGATGATCTGCCCTGGAGGTCCAGGAGGGCCTGGAGGTCCAGGTGGTCCACCATCTCTTCCTGGTAAACCCTGTCACAAATTGATGCATTATCAGGCAGAAATGAGTGAATATGTTCAGAGCATAGTTTAATAGAATCCCTGTCTAAATGAATATTGCATTATTGAATATTGAACATGCACATGAAACTTTTGACTGGTACTGAATAAAAGGCGTCATCTGCATATAACTGAATCCGATGGTCAGCGATCGTACCATTGAGACATACAGAAATAAAAGAACTTAATGTAGAAACCTTCAAACAATGTTTTTTTACGTAAATATAATGCTATCATCTGCATATAACTAAACTCTACAAAAGGAAAAGTTTGCATGAAACCAATAAAACTAATAAAAACATAAGTAGGCCCAAAACACAACATTGAGGCACAACTTATTGACTGATTTGCAATCTTGTACGTGTTGCTTCTATTCTAAAGAAAGTTTCAAATAGACTGCATGATTATTGATAAAATATTATCCTTTATATTCATATTTTCTTCAATTTAGACAGACAGTACACTCTAGATAAATTATAATACCTGAAAAAAAAAAAACATCTCAAAGTTATCTGAGAACTGCATATGCTGATGAAGCACTTAAGAAGAGCTTTCATAACAACTCCTAAATAGATCTTAAGATATTACTGTCTTTCAAGTTCAAGCATGCAGCACAACTTTCCATGAAAGTGAATACTTATCAATCAGCCAATGGGGTTCATGTTATGTGACTAAAAGCTCTAGTAGTTTTCTTAGCTGTAATTCTGAAAAAAATCAAGTTCTGCACATTTATTTGCAAATACAGATTAATTTGTTTAAATTCATATTTTTAAAAAAAAATCTATTATTCTCACTGATGTATTGTGCATCTGTTGCAAGATATACAAAAATCTTGCTGATTGCACATTGTACTAACAACACAATGGATGAGCAAACACATTTAAAAATACAATATATTGGCACACTGAATAATGTATAACTTGTATGTATGCATGTAACTCACCCTCTCTCCTTTTTCGCCTATGTCTCCCTTTGGACCCTAAAAAATAATTAGGATACTGTATTAGAAGACCTTATGATTAATACTAGTAAGTGTACAGTAACACCTATGTTAGCCATACTTTTTCTCCCGATGAACCATCCAAGCCAGGGATCCCAGAAGGTCCTCGTGGTCCTTCTGCTCCTTTGCTACCAGGTGTGCCTGGTAAACCTGGATTTCCCTAAAACAATAATTAAAACATACTCTTTAGAGGACTGGTGAATATATAAAAGTATAACATAAATTCACTGAATTCAAATGTGAAGCTGCTACAAATATTGTTAATAAGACAAACTTGAGGACTTTTTTTGTTTATGCTAATGTAAGTATAAAACAAAGTTGTGTCGGGGAAAAAAAACTGTGAAACAATATAGGACATCTACTCATCTAGGTCATATACTAATGAAGATATAATGACTAAGTATCCTTGGGCAAGTTACTGAACCCTAAGTTGTTCTGTGATGTATTCATCAGAGTGTGAATGTGGGCTAGAAAAAAGCGCTTGGATGAATGTGCGTGAATGATGAATTACAAATAGGAAAATAAAAAAACAACTGGGATTTATAATAAATGTTTTTAAAACATTCACATTTTAATAATCGCTTCATGTGTGACGATGTTTGTGCAATGAGTCTGATCCACACATTAAGAAGGAAATACTCTATATACAGACAAATACATACATGCTACTAAGTTTCTATAAAAAATATTGTGTTAGCTATTTTTTTTGATGATCTTTATTTTTCTATATTGAAAAATATACTTATTGATATTCACTTATTGATATTAAAACTAGACTAAATACTAATATAATTTTTGTTGTCAGGTCTAATGAGACAAGATACTTGGACCGGGTGCTGTGGTTGTTTCTCCTGCCTAGAACCGCTGTACACGAATTTATTAATTCCATTTTTTTTTTTTACTGACCAAGAGCTTGTTAGACCGAAAGGCCACCTCAATATGTGATTAACAACTACACAACAGTGCAAATAATTGAACCAATAATTTAAAAATACACATATAACTTATATCAGTAATAAACAGAAAACCAAAGTTGCCCTAAGGTTGAACCTTGAGGCACAGCTTTTTATATTTGAGTCACACTCTTGTACTTTGATGTGAGATTTATACTTTATGTGACTTAAGTAGCCACATTTGTGCCAAAAAAAGAGGATAACTCGGATGCTAAACAAAAGCAAAATTACTGTAGAGAAAGTTGGGTATAATCCTGATTGATTGATGTCAAATATATTATATATGTCTTGAAATCTTAAAATGGGTGAGGTTTAAATTTATGGTATCATGGACATAAAGAGATAACATATTCAAGCCATACAGTTTGTCTGGCATACTTACCGGATGGCCTGCAATACCAGGTGGGCCCTGGAAAGATATGGCCGAGGAAAGCATGAGATATACAAACACGTACAGCACAGTGAGCAAAGGAACAACAATCGCCCATATTTGTAACTTGTTACCTGTGGACCAGGTTCACCTCTGACTCCAGGCACACCACTGAGTACCTCATATCCATCTTGATCACTCTGTATGGAGAGAATTTTAAATCAAGCCAACTGATTACTGCTAGCTTCTTCAAAATTTCAAAAACAGCAATTATAATGCAAAAATATCCACATAATTTGGCTCTTATAACCACAATGAGATCTTACAATTGTTCAAATATAAGCATATAAATATCAATAACATTGAGGCACAGTACACAAAAATCAAAACTAATCATAACATTGCTCTCTTTCAATATTTACAGTAACTAAAAACTGTGTAAAAAGGCTTTTAAAAAAAACGTTTTAAGTAGGAATGGTAGCTAATTCTCTAATTGCATAAGGCAGTTCATTCTACTTAAAAGATGCTCTAAATATAACGGAGTTTTTCAAAAAGTTACTTTTACCCTCAAGGAATTAAAGAATTGCGATTTGTTAAAAATCATGTAGTATGATTATGTATTTCATCTGGATACTGCAGCTGAGCTGAGAAAAACTGTGGTGTGTTTAACAGGATTGCTTTCTTTGTAAATAAAAGTAATGCCATAGTGTAAGTTAGCTTGTACAGGAAGCCAAAAAAGTGTATTATGTATTTTATTGATACTGGTATAGTATGAGCATCTTAACACTAATCTAGCTGCCTTATTCTGGACTAACTGGAGTCTGTTAAGGTCTGTCTTATTAGCTGCTGGCCAGATGATTGAACAATACTCCAAATTAGATAATACTGGTGCATTAATAACATCTTTCATGGTTGAAGAAGTGATAGTAAGAGCATTTCCTAGCCATAGCTACACCCAATCGTATTTTCTTAATGACAAAATTTGAGACCATGAAAGGTGGTGATTTATGGTAACACCAAGTAGTTTGATCTGGGTGACCTGTTTTAATACGGATCCAGCCATGGAAAGATTCAGTTGTGGACTGTTGACTAAACGTAGTCTACTTAACATAGATTTAGATACATTTAGAATCATATTGTTTTTACTTATCCAGTCAAACCAGTTCAGCAAATCTTGTTGTAATACGCTGGTCAATTCGGAGTTGTCAGTGGCTGAATAAAACATGGTGGAGTCATCGGCATACATTACAAGAAGAGATTTACCCAAGACATATGGCAGATCATTCGTGAAAACTGAATAGAGAAGTGGACCGAGGCACCTGCTTTGGGGTAGACCACAGTTCATGTCGCACCCCTCTGAGCAATAACCATTATTAACTTTTGCCTTCTTCCAGACAAATAACTTTTCATTCAGCACAGAGCAGCTGGTGAAAATCCATAACATCTTAGTTTATCAATCAAACGATCATGATTTATTCAATAAAATTCAACAGCTTTACTTATAAACATTCCATCAGTGTTGATGTGTGACACCGCCGGAGTGAGATCTCTCCCCATGACATTATTTAAAACTTTCCACACCTTCTTCCTGTCCTTATTGGCCTCCTTGAGTTTAAGTTGATAGTATACTTTCTTCATACACCTATTCAATTTAGTTACTTGATTTCTCAACTCACGATATCTCACCCAGTCTTGTGGGCTGACAGACTTATGCGCCTTTACTTTCCCTTTCTGACATTGCAGCTTTAAGTTCATTATCTGGCCAAGGTGCATAGTTCTTTTTAACAATTTGACTTCTTAAGGGGGCATGTTTGTCAGAAAGAAAGCAAAAGTTTGCGATAAATATAGATAATGTCATGTCAGGGTCACACTCGAGAATTTCCTTGACATCATTAATATACTTGTTTACATTAATATTTCTGTATGATCTATAAACAATAGATTGATTTGACTGACACGTCAGAGCAGATATCAATGGTTGCTACTGGCATCCTCAAATTAACAGCATTTGTAGTTTTGTACTTGCTCTCACCTGTCCACAAAAACAACACACACACAAAAAAAAAAAACTCTACTCACATAGCCAATGCGGTATGGTGGCCCAGGTGGTCCAGGGGGCCCTTGTGGTCCCACTGGTCCCATTGGACCTGGAAGCCCTGCCAGACCAGTCTGTCCCGATGTCCCCACCTGTCCTGGTTCACCTTGAGAGCCCTGAGGTGACAGAGGACAGTTGTAATGTCAGATTATGTTCAATACTGTATAAAGAGGAGAAGAAAAGTAGGACAGGAAGAGCAAACAAAGGCATGACACAGGCACGTGCAGCGCTGGAGGTTAAGTGAGATGCGGATGAAGGTTACAGTTAAGGTTTGGGGACTTACTATGCTCATTATTGTGCCTGTATTTTAGATTATACTACAGGTGATTGTATAATTCACCATTTGAAAAAAAAGCCTCTATATCATCACCCTAATGTATGTCTGAAGCAAGTTGTGTTAGTGAACATCTCTTTCTAACAGCACACTTTTATATGATTAGCCAGCTTCTGGAAGCCTGCTGAGGGGCAGTACCCAGGTACGGCATGTTTTACATGTTCACATTTTACCAGGTAATTATTTAAAGGATCCATTTTTGGTTAAAGCAGCTCAAATTCTGAGCAGTGAATAGCCTTTATTAAAACTTTGGTCATGTTTAATATGAACATCTTACTTTGTATACACATGACAGAAACTAAGGAAACGCATAGTAGGTCCTCCTTAAATGAGTGAGGAAAGGTCTTTTATGGAAATACAGATTGGAGAATGTGTTTAAGGTTGCGTGAATCTTTCACAGCTACACTGTTTTGAAAGATTCTGTGAAAACAAAGTAAGAATAATATAATAACAAGAAAAGAGTAAATACTGTTGAAAACTTGAGCAAAGTAAATCATCACAGCCGAACCACCAAGCCATTACACACCGTAGAGGATGGAGTAAAGTAAGAGAACAAGCCGGTGAAAAAGCTGGAGCCTTGGGTGTCTTGCTAAAGGAAAGCAACAAAGAATGTGAAGAATACATGGATGGGCCACCAGAAGTACAACGTTTTCATATCAGTTCAGTGGGGAATATCTTTATCCTTTTAATGATAAGAGTTTGAAGGGATGAAATTTAAAATTAAGCACACCTTTTCTCCAGCTGGTCCTGGAAGTCCGAGGTCACCACTGTCGCCCTGGGGAAAGAAGATTTAAAACAAAATGTTTGAATGTCAAAACATTTAAAAGAAATGTCTATTGGATCGTTACATTTAGTCCAGGTTTTTAGGTTGTGTTCATTTTAATCCTTCTTGAACCTTTTTTTTTTTTAGCTGTTAAAAAATATTTTGGTTAATTGCTAAATACTTATAAAACTAATGAACTTCTCATTCTGATTTAGATAAATGATTGTCTTTTAGTGAGTGCATTGTCTCTTATGTACCAGCATACAGTCCCACAGATTGGTTTAAAACAGCCTAAAACTTTAGATTGAGTCTATTTTTACCTTTCCTCCTGTGGGTCCAGGTGGACCAGGTAGACCAGGTAGACCAGGGGGTCCCTACAGCAGCAAACACAAAACAAAGTCAGTATTTACTACACTACAAATAAACCTCAATGATATTTAAAAGCAGCACAATTGAGGCATTGTGACTGTATATTTGCTTTAAACTGGTAAGTGATCAAAGTAAATTACTTACTGGCAATCCTGGAGCACCGTCTTGCCCAGGTGGTCCGGGAGGTCCAACAGCTATTGGACCATCAAGGCCCACGGCCACTGAAGTACCAGGGATCCCAGGAGGGCCAGGAGGACCTGGGAGACCCGGTGGACCACGTGGACCCTAGATAACAAATCCCAAAAAGGTCCACCTCAAGTGACTACTCAACTTTTTACTTATGTTAAAAATAAACAAAAACAAAACATACCCGGATTTTATCCAAGTCTGGGAATCCCGAGCCCTCCATGTCAACAAATGTCTGTAAGAAGCACAAAATTAGTGAAACGTTTTGGAAGTTACAAAGTGAAAGAAAAGAGTGTGTGCAGCCTGGACTTACTGGACGATCACCAGTACCAGGTCCAGGAGGTCCTGGTAGACCTGGGGGGCCTCTGGGTCCAGGCTGACCCTCTCCACGTTCACCCTGGAGGATTTTAAAACCACGAATTATCACACTACATAAAGCCATGTGTGTTAAACAGATGACTTAAATAGGGCACCTTTTCGCCTTTGGCACCAGGAACTCCTGGAACTCCTGCAATACCCTGCAGCCCAGGAGGACCCTGGAAACAGAAGCAAAAAAACCCCAAATTGCACTGACAACATTTCTACCAATCTATCTGGAAAAGCCTATAAATAATTATTCTTTTGTAGAAATATTTCAATGTGAAAACAGAGAAACTCACAGCTCTTCCATCTTCTCCTGGATCACCCTGAAAGATTAATGAACAACCTCTGAGCAACATGAACCTGCAAACACTGAAGAGCTCTAAACCTCTTTGTACTCACAGGCTCCCCATCAGCTCCTGGGGGTCCTGCAGCTCCATCCGATCCTGGTGGTCCTGGTGGTCCAGGGGGTCCGGCCATCTGCTGCACAATAGAGCCATCCCCAAGTCGGACCACCTCAGCTGCAGGTCCTGGAGGACCAGGTGGTCCGGGAGGCCCCTTAGCCCCCCGATCTCCTTTTTGACCATTGTAGCCGTTGCCAAGATCACCCTGTCAGCGAGAATGTTGGATTTGGAAGGAAGTTAATACTTAGTTACATGTCATCAGAATGGTTTCTCTAGCAGAGATACAGTAGATCTGTTGACATCAGAAACAAAACATGTTGTTATGGATGAACCTAAATAAGTTCTATCATTTCTAATGGCAAGAATAAAATTCCAAATTCAAACTGCATTGTAAGTTTTGCTCCTGGCTGATCGACATTTAAACATTTTTGCTCTTGTGCTTCAATTCATTCATTCTGACGTGAGCTTTTCTGCTCATTTCCAACACGTTTTTATTCCTCGACTTGACCAGAGTAGCTTTCAGTGATTCAGAACTCAAAATAGTTTTAGCTCCTCTCCCTATAAGGCCACCTTCTCAGCTATATGTCTTTTTTGTGTCGGGCCAACTTCAGGCTTGTTGAGGGGCAGCAGCCAGGGCTTGTGACCCTTTTCTGATTGGCTGCCTCTGAAAAGCAGAGGGTTTAAATAGCAGGTGAACGGACCTTCTTTTCTCACATCCACAGTTGAGGCCATGAGGCTGTCCTTTCTTTGTGACACTGCACAGAGCCAAGAGTGAAAAACAGAACTCTTAGCTCTCAGAGAGTTTAGAGTTTTCCGAATCCTGAGCTTTTGAATCAAATGGATTATTTGAACACATGCTGACCTCGTTATTTTTGTTTAGCTCATTAAGTAACAAAGCCAAACTACATGTGTATGAGTAAATGGACAGAAGTTTTACATACCTTTTGACCTTTTTCACCCTGAAAAGCAGGAAGAAACAGTTGAGTGTATCAGCCATACGGTCACTAAAAACACACACACACACAGTGGCGTCTTACCTTCTGTCCTTGGACTCCACCCTGTGCAGAGAAACCAGAGCCAGAGCTGATAACTGAATCTCCCTTCGGTCCTACAGCGCCCTGATCCCCCTTTAAGCCTTTCTCTCCTCGGTCTCCTTTATCACCTTTAGCACCGATTGTACCTGAAGTAATTTAGCAAGTTAGGAATATCTAGAATGTGCCACAGGACAAGAATGTTTAAATACATATGTGATATGTGTAAATATAAGACCAGCAACTATCACTGCATCATCTACTCTTATATAGTACATGAATGTCAAGCACGCTGATCCAGTGATGATCAGCAAACAGTCCTTCACCATCACCGCAAAGCAAAATGTGAAAATGGAACTGCAATAATCTCAAAATGAGAGCACAGAAGATGGCAAAGCAAAAGCCAAACAAAAAGTCTGTGTACTGTGTAAAAAAAAAAAAAAAAAAGGAAAAAAAAAAAAAAAAAAATCAAAAAAAAAAAAAAAAAAAAAAAAAAAAAAAAAAAAAAAAAAAAAAAAAAATAAGGAAAAAAAAAAAGAAAAAAAAAAAAAAAAAAGGGGGGGGGGGAAAGGGGGAGAGAGAGAAAAAAAAAAAAAAAAAAAAAAAAAAAAATATAAAAAAAAAAAAAAAAAAAAAAAAAGGAACAGTAGATAAAATCAGTAGTTAAAAGGTAAGTTTTGAAATGTAAGCTAAAAGTAAAACTGTGCGGCTTTAGGGCTTTATTCAAATGCAGCTGAGAACAGGTGAG